>JAWLRI010000576.1:2351855-2380876 GCA_034781795.1 Crypturellus tataupa | reverse complement strand
GCCCGTGTCCTTTGTTGTGATTGTTGAAATTATAAATATGACCCTAATGATCCAAGGTTTAAATTCTGAAGACAACAGAACTTGCTGAGAGTGAGAACAGCACTGGGAAATAAGTGAGCAATTCTCATAAGACACCGGCCTGTAGAACTGTTGGTGTAGTTCTCTGTGAGCAGGTCCTGAACAATTGCTGCTGTTAAAAATTTCCCTTCCCCTTAGTTAGCATCACCCCCTCCTGCAGCTATGTAGCTAGAGAGTAAAATTTAACTTTGCAGGCGAGAAGCAGCCGAGCAGAGGTATTCTGGGGCAGTCGGGCGGCAGGGGCTCGCAGGTAGGCAGCAGGGCGTCTCGCGGGAGCCCTGGCTGCCGGGCGTTCGTGTGCCCCGTGGCTGCCGTGGCCACGCTGCTCCTCACATCCCGAGGGTGCCTACAGACACCCCCAGTGCGCAGGGGGCCGTGAGCCTTCCCATGTGTGTCTAAACAGGTAGCATATGCTTAAATGCTACTGCACAGAAGACTAATGTAGTGGCCAGACCGTCAGGGATACTGAGCATCCCTGAGTCTCATCAGATTCAATGGAACGTGCCCCTGCGGAGCCATAATGTTACAAGTGTCAAGACTTGACAATGAATAGAAGATAACGTAGCATCTTAATGAGGAATTGTCACCCCCGATTAAGCCAGTAAGTATTTTAGTATGGCCTTTAATAACCAAGGCTTGCATCGTATGCAATCAGAGAGTACATTAGAAGAGCAATATGAATAATGGCTATGTGCTTTGAAAATTGAGGACAGATGCATAAGCTATAAAATCTCTCTCCAATACACTAAATTTAAAAAGAGAAAACTCCTCCAGAGTATTTCTAGACAAAGCAGAAACCTGAAATCATTAAAAATAGATACCACATGGCACCTATTGCCAGATTATAGCAGCTCTGGGTATATGAGACCACGTGTACCATATTTTTTAAATATAGTTTTGCTTTCTCATCTGTCTGATTCTTCTTGCCCACCATGATGATGATAATAATAACAATAATTTTTACATTATTAGAAAGAGGATGAACAGACTATCCATTTGGAATCAAGGAAAGAATAATCAACATCAAGGGAAAGTTTATAAAATATTTCCTGATATTACTATACTCACTCAAGCTCCAAGGATTATCAGTACTTCGTACTGAACTGTTATCAGTTTCTTAAGGGCTTTGCTTTTATGCAAAATTACAGATAATTTAAGATCAAAAGAAAAATATTAGCATGGAAAATTTGCCTTTCTGATAGAACTAGTAATAACAAAGATAACTGACCTGCTCATGAAAGATTATTGCTTCTGAAGAAAAAGTTAGATATTTTATAAGTATTCAGTTAATGTTATATTTATTAAGATGGTTAAGCACACATTAATAATTCAATAAGGCACATATGAACTGGTATTCTGAGGAAATCAGGCAAATATGCTGTTTCCTATTAGAGGAAGATGATTGATTTTCTACTTTGGTATTTTTATTAGATTTTTTTTAGATATTAGATACTGTAATTTTAAGAATTGCTGTACCATTATTTTAAATAATATGCACAATTTCTGCTATTGTTTTAAAATTTGAACTTTTTTTGGCAAATGAGTTTTATTTTTTCCCATTTGATCATCCATTGTCTTTCCAAGGGGAAGGAAAATAAATTCCATTGGAAAAAAAAAGGAGCAAGCAAATGCATCCCATAGTCAAAAAAAAAAGTAGCAAAATGCCAATGTGTATCTCATGAGATAGAAAAGAAAGCTTGTTGTTTTAGTCTGAGGTATAAAACTATTGTAAATAATTGTTTTTCAAAAGCTCCTTTCCTGCCTTTCAAAATCCTACAGTACTACCATAACTGCCTGACCTTGCAGAGCATATCCTGTTGTTAGATAGACGGGCTGTGTAAAATGAGGATAAATGCTTGAAATGCATGGACAGAAGTCATCATTTGAGCAGTATTAGAAAGAGCTTTCTTCCTCCAGCTGTGTACCAAGCACCAGGCAGGAGCTGGCAGAAAGCATGCACTCTCTGCTAGAAGGAATTGATGAAGTGCTGCCAAGCAGCCAAGCACAAAGAGAGTATCTGCTGTAACCGGGAGTTAGAGGATAGTCGCCGTCACGCTTGCAACACCACATCCCTACACAGTCAGAAATACAAACTTCGAGATCTTAAGGCTGCCTCTGTGGTGGAAGAGACAGTTACCCTTCGCCATGCATTGCCGGAGAGGGTAGCTGTGCCACAGACCCTAGCACCCGCAGCCAGGTTTCCTCAGACTGCAGGGATCTGTACCGCAGCCTGACAGCCTATCTGCACGGGCAAGAAGTAGAACACTTGGGCCACCAATGAACAGAACTTGTGGCATCACTGAATGTACTGGGGTGCAACTGGGGTGCCAGAGGTTCCCTGTAAACACCATCAGAGCTGTGCAATTCTTCTCCTTCATCTCCCTGCTTATTTTTGTTCTTTCTCCAGATGCCAACAAAGCAATCAGCCACAGTTATGCCCCTGGCATGCTGCAGGCTATCATGATGGCTGATCTGATACAGTTTTTCTCATATTCCTCCATCTGTTTCTGCACATCATGAGTTGTCTGCTCTTTTAGATTTCAACTGTAAGCTGCTGGGGACAGGAACTAACCTTTTCTTCAGATTTTGTTCTGTGCCTAAGACCTATTCTTAATGTGATCTCCTCATATTAGCCAAATATAAATTAATATATTGGTTCAGTCACAATCAATTTAAAATGCCTAGTATTGAAGTAACACATTCCTTCACAATAGCAAAAAAAATAGCCAATCTCTTTCTTTTTGCAGATTAATTAATTATTTCTCAGAGTATTACAGGAGATGCTGTTAAGGTAGAAAAGAATATAAGAATATCAATATTTAACCCACATAACAACATTTTAAGGGAGACTTGTCACTACCAAATATTTTATGTTGTGGGAATTTAATTATGTCCTATGTCTGTTTCATGGAAACTGTAACCTAGATACAGAGCAACCAAACTGACAAACATAAATCAATATTTGGCATGTTATGAGCAACCGTATTTCAGAGGAAATTATTTGAATTCATTTATATATATCATAAACCTATATTACAGACATGAATTTTGGCTCAATGGAGTTCTCTGGACTGTAACAGCAGAGAAGTCTAATATAAGGTCATTTTTTTCTGATTCTAGAAAACAGAGTAAAACGTCTTTTTCCTAATAAAATGTCAACCCTGTCATTGTGCATTTGAGTCTATAGTAACAGTTTAATTATAAAGCTTATTTTTCAGTGGAATTGAACTTAGTGATATAGAACAATACTTCAGGGTGACAGAAATAGCCACAGGTTGGAAGCAAAAAATAAACAATTTTGCTCAGTTATTGTGTGCATGCATAAGGAAAGGAATAGATTGACTGACTTGTGAATGTCTTTCACTTTCTATTTAAAATTAAAATATGATTTTTTCATACTTTTCTAAGATAGTCAAGGTGTTTTCAGGTGAAGACCTTCAAACACCTTTTTTCATAGCAAAATCACTCTAATTCTAGTCATCACTTGACCTGCTTGTGAAAGGCCTTTCTCTTTTCCTAGCATTCTTACAAGGAAAGTAGCCTTGAGATTCTCTGGCTATTAAATAAATAGTCGACTTAACTAGTTGTCCCACACAGCAGAGGAAAATACATGATGTAAAAATTTCAAAAATAGTTTTAAGCTTTCAGATCAAATAGCCGTAACGGTTCCACATCTCTAGATGCCATAGATTTGAATGCCATGTGCATGAAGCCCATGCTGACTTTGACTACTTACATCTTCACAAACAAATCAATATAAGTGCAGATTACAAACGCCCTTCACTTCTGTAGGCTATTGGCTGTCACTGAAGCCCGTATGGAGAGAAATGGGAGATGTTTGAAGTTGCTGTGTATCTTTGTCACCTCTTTTGATTAATCACTGGATCAACTTAGGTCAACTTAAGAAAGCCAGTGCTGCTTTGCTTAAAGCTTGTGATTATATCACCAAGGAATCTATCTTGTCATTGACTGACGCTATTTTATTTTGCTTTCTAAAGTAAAAGGTTTTTGCATATAAATGAATACCTCTTCACTGTTAAAATTCACACGGCTTTTACATGATTTAAAAAGTAAACAAGCCTGTGGAATTAAGTTCCCAAATTCAGCTGAGCTACACGAAACACTGGTCCTTAAAGGATACACAAAAGAAAAGTGACTTTTGACATTTTGATGCACTTTTCTCTGTCCTATCAGAACTGCTTTGTGGTAGCAGGAGTGTCTTTTGAGAGTGTTCATTTCAGGGAGGCTTCATATTTCATCTGTTCCATCTTCATTTGTCTCCAGCAATTATACTCTTATTGGTCTGACTTAAAATAATTCAAAGGATAACTTTGTTCCACTCTATTAGGAGTTTTCAGTATATCTGATACAAGTTATGCTGATTAAAGCTATATAATTATGCAATTAATTATTCTGCTTCTCTAAGTGATGCATAAGTGATTCTGCTTCTCTAAGTGCTGTCTTAGTGAGAAAAAGGGATAGTAACACGTGAACATTAGTAGGCATTTAGGTGTGAAAATGTATAATTAATTAGGAATACCACTTACATTCACAAAAGTCAAGATGCTAAAACAGTTGATATCCTTCCTAAATAACCTGCTGGTATTTTCTTGGCTGATCAAGCCCCAAATAGTACTATTACTAACTTTTAATTTTGGGTCTTAATTGTTCTATTACCTGTCTCAAAGGGTAGTCTGTTTAGCTTTAAAATTAAATTGTGCATAGTTACTTGTCATCTTTCTCCACATTTTCACTTTCTTTCATATAATAGGTTTTAAGACTGCCAAATATAGACTTGGGAGAGAATAGAGTGTGTCTGAGTTATGAAACCTTGCAGAGGCAGTTACTAAACGAGGCAGTACTGATCAGGCATGGTAGTTGTGATTGCAAGATAGAAAGCTGTTCATGCCAGTGGGACTGCAGAGTTGTAATGTAGGCTAGAAACCAATCAGTTACCCATCAAAATGCACCTTCTTGCAGAGAACCTTCCATTTTATTGTCTTAGCTAGTTTTGAGCCGAAATTTTAGAGGATCTGTGAATTCTTGTCCCCATGTCTTAGTTGAAAGGAAGTTAATAAACACAGCTGGAAAAAGAAAAAATAACGAGAAAGATCTGTTCAGGCTCCTGTCAAGAAATCATAAATAATCCAGACTTTATTTTCTACTCCAGAAGATATTGCAGTGCTTCTACGTACAACAGAGTCTCATTATTTTGCACTTCATTATTTATACTTTGAATAATTCTTACAGTCCAAGCTTAAGTTGACAAGTTCTGCCAATATTCAGTAAGAAAGTAAAAGCAGAAGCTGAAGGGATGCTTTATTTCCAGTGTTTCTGTGTTTTACAGAATAAAAAATAAGAGATGGTACTTTCACTTGTCTGCAAATAATTAAAATGCAAGAGGTATTACCAACATTAATTTAAACTAATTCCCAGATTCTACCTTATTTTCAGATAACTGTAGTTATATTCATCAAGAATGCACTTTCTTTTCAGAGGAGCAGAAGCTGCCCATAGAATTTATATGAAGCTCTAAATCTTACCTTTCCATGGGGAAGTATGTAAACAGATTATTAAAATATATTTTTTTAATATAAGAATTGGATCAGCGAGAAATAAGCTTTATTTCTAATCATCAACGTGAAATGATACAATATCTAATCAAGTCCGTGCTATAAGCAGAACTAAGGATCAACACAATATCTCCTTCTGGATGGATATATTTTCAGTACTTTCAGCGTGAAGAATTTATTATGTACATATTGTCCAAGGATTATATAAACCAGCTTTTCTACATAATAATTCAGTGAAAACAAATTAAGTATGGCAGATCCACAAACACTTAATCTTAAAGATAAGAGAATTTTTCAGATATTTAATTCAGTTTCTGAAGAACTGCTTCATGTTTTTTCTTCTGTTATTCTTTTATTACCCATAGCAGTCTTGGTTTTGGCAAAGAATGACAGAGACCAAAACTTAAATTGAATAATATCATACAAAGCAACAGATAGGAAAAGAAATGGTTTAAACACAAAGCTAAATCCCACTGCTTTAAATTCAGTACAAGAGAAGGCCCCAAAAGCCATTTATTCCAAGGACAAAGTCCATCAACTGAATGGCAGGAAACACATAAATACCCATCTGTGCAATATTAACAATGAGAACATCTGTTTTACTAAAATTACTACAAACCCCCAGGTTTGGTGCAAGTCATTCTTTTTATGTGCGAGTCCATCACCCTAATCAACAAAGGAGCAGCACTGCAAATGTGGGACCCAGCCCAAAGGTTGTGAGGTGTTTGGGAACTTGCAGGCTTTTCACATCTTTGCAGTTTAATTGGTAATGACTATTCTGGCTGTGGTTTTTAAGCCAACTTCTGCCTGTGGATATAACAGGTTTCACGACAGATTTCTAGTTCCACAGCAAATTCAGACAAAGATGAAGCAACAGAAGATACTGATTTTTGATTTGTGAGAAATATATAAATAGAGATAATACATCTGTGGTTAAAGGTATATTATAGAAGATAATGACCCCAGCTTTCTCATGTGATCCCTTTATTTAGCACAGCTCAGATTTCCTGATCTACCTATGAAGGGCAATGGGCACAGCACCAGTACCCGAACGCCAATGGCACATTCAAAACGCCTGGCAGAGGTTTGCTGCGAAGTCCTGAGCTGTTTGCTGTCTTTCCCGCCGCGTGCGCTGCCTGCCGGTGTGGCGAGACGGCTGAGCGATGGGAGCTCCCGAATAACCCGGAGCCCTTCCTGGAGAGAGGAGCTCTGCCCAGCGCGAGGGGTGAGAGGCAGGTTCACACCAGCCCTACAAGAAGGAAGCGCAAAGTCCCGACTCAGCTCCTCAGAAGGGTAAACCTGACAGCAGTGCCCCGTAGCACCCGTTTGGCCCACGTGAAGAGCTGGCCCAGTTTTCCCCACGTGGATGCCTGAGCACAGTGAGGATGGGACACACGCTTACACGGGCAGTACAGGGGAAATAAAGGAAAATGAGCAGTTCAGAGTGGGCCTAGTGTATCACAGACACATGTGGAATTCTCTGCAATTCTAACATTTAATTAAGGTTTGCATGTGCAGGCACACAGATTGAAAAAATATTCTTAAGACAATACTCCAAAAGCTGAGGAAGTCAGTATAAAACTTTTAAAAAGTTTTTAACATTTTTTTTTACTGTGCAATTTTGTAGAAAAAAATAGGCAATGTATAGAACAACTATACGTTCTGGAATTTTATGACAGTTGCACATAGTATTTCAAAAAAGAACTGCCCCATAACTTCAGAATCAGATGGCTTGGAACATACAGTTACAATGTACTTAGTAATCACCAGCCAACTTCATGTCTTTTCAGAAGCTCTTTAAACATATCCAGATTAAACTTCATAAAAGCACAACTGGGTGGGTGAGCTTTTAGTGACTTTGTCTAGTCTGGAATAGATCAGGAAAAGTACAAGGACAGCTTCTAACTCCCCAAAATCATTTAATATCTTTTGCTCCAACCAAAGGATGATGAGTTTGTTTTGAAAAAATAACTGACATTATTATTATTATTATTAATTATTATTATTAATATTATTTTAAATAATGATTAGAAAATGTCATTTAAATTATTTTCCTCACACAAATTAAATCTCATTCCAGCTGTCTGAGATACGGCCCTCTTCAAATCCTTTCATTGCCTTTCTTTCATCTACAGCATTAGATTTTATCTATAAGGGTGAAATCCTCTTCCACACACACACCTCCAAGTGCTTTGTTCGATAATGCTGAGATTTCATCTTTATTTCTTGAATGTAAAGCCTTAAACTTTACCTGCAGCCTGACTAGACATTTTGATCCTTTCCACGTGATGTTTACCGCCGACCTCTTGGCCCTAGTTTGCGTCGTCTCACCTTCTATGCGCTGATGATACTCCTCCCGCTCTATCCAGTTTCTTGTTTTTAGCAGCACAACACTCCCAAGAAGTGCTTTTCTAATAAAACATACAAGAATAGGATTGTGTTGATGACTCTCATTATTATCAGCCCTGATTTTATATGTCTTGATCTTACATTTCCATTTCATGTTTAAATAGAAGAATAAAAGAAAAAAAAAAACACTAAAGAAAACACTAAATCTCTTAATCTCCAGTGCTCCTAAGACCCATGGGACAGGAGTAATTGGTTGCATTTTCATAGGTTATCAGGTAGTTAATCGGGACTAGTAATGCAGTAATCCATCAGATGTCTCAAGCCTTTTAGCATCAGTTAACCAGACATAACTTGCTGTTGCTTCCCAGTTGCACCGTGGACTCCAAACAATTGTGTAAGTCAATCCACAGTCATTAAGGATCAGTCCCAGAGGAGCATGTTACTTTGTTCGTGTCGCTGAATTTCCACCAGTGTTCCAGTTTTCTGATGCGCCGTGCAGGACACAGCAACACTGATTATTCCCTGCTTACTCCTCAACCAGGGTATGACCCGCCGAGTGGAGGCTGGGCAGGGATCCCGTCAGTACGGTGAAGTGCATACAGTGTCTGCGTACCTGTCCTCTACCCTGTCTGCGCTGACAGGTTCGGCCAGTTGGGGGTGAGGGTAAATGTGATGAGGCCAGCACTGTCTGGCCCCGAGGCTAGTCATTGCTCCTGGAGGCAAAGGCCTCTTACCAGTTTATCCAGCTGCTGCAGCAAATATATAAAATACGCCAGTCTGGCTAGTATTCAAAGCTAATGTCAAAAAAGGTGCTCTGGTGGGTGGGTGACTTATTCTTGCATGTGACTGAATATCTTAACCTTTCACTTGAGCTTATAGATGGTTAATGACAGAAACATTTCCTGTGACATAATAAATTACAGCCTTTCTCCTCCAGAGCTAGGCTTCAGCTTACAGTGGGTGTGTTTCTTGATTAAATCGTTTGTTTGCTGGCTTCCATGTGACTTAATAGATAAAATAAGTCTTGCTGAGAGGTGAGTCACTGTTGTCCTTTCAATTAGCAAAGGCTTATTTTTCTAGGAATGTGAAAACTTCTTGTTTTGCAGCCTTTTTCTGCTTCATAATATTTAAAATCTGAATCATCTACATTCCAATCTTTTATATTGTTTTTGTTTTCTCTGGTGATGGATGAAGTTCTCCTGCCCTTCCTCGTCTCGGCACCATACACCTGCGTATCAGCAGGTAGCGCATTTTACCTGCCCAGCTCTCTGCAAGGTCCCTGCCTGGCAGGAGTCTGGCTGTTTCCCCTGTGAAGCTGCAATTCCCATGAAATGTTGCTGCTCCCTTGGGGAGCTGCCACAGGGACTTCCCAGAGCCCTCTCCCTTCACGGTGCTGTTGTTGCCTCTACACCCTTTTATGGAGGGATCTCTCCCGGAGGCCTCTCCTTTGTGCCTATGCTGTCACATTTTCCATGACGCCAAATCCATGTCAGATTAAGAGAGATTTTAGTAACGTCTCAATCAGAACGCAGTTTAGATTCTGGGCGGCACTCAGAAGAGCAAGATAAAACCATGCAAGAAGATACATAGGTACATGGTGGAGATATGCCAGGGGTGGCAGGCAAATTGTGGCAAACTGTGAGAAAATAAATACTGGCATATAGCTTGGGTGAGGCAGTCCATTTTAATTTCTTAAATGAATGTCCTTACAACTGCACTAGGACTGCCCTTTAAAGCATTTCCATGCCCAGGAAATTATGAGGAAACCTGTACATGTTATTCTGGTCCCTGTACTGACCTTCTAAAAGACGTGTTTCAAAAAGAACAGACTTCCCAGCGTGCAGGATTGCCGTGAGTTCTCTGTGCCAGGGAGACAAGGTTACACAGCAGAACTTACCAACACCATTGCCAGTATTGGCATTAAAAAGGAAAGAGCATAGCACATATATTTGCGTGTCTTGCTCAGGAAACATTAAAACCTACAATAATTTATCTAACAAATAGTTTCTGATTGCTATTCGGAGCGTCTTTTGAGGATTCCTCAAAATTGTCAGAGATAAACAGTTAGTTTTATTGGCAAGTATGCAAACATGCATGCAAAGCAAAATGTGAAAATAGCTAATCCAGATTTGATTTGAATTCTGTAATGATCAGGGTGTCAGATAATGTTTAAGATTATCTTTTTTCTGGGATTGAGGGGGGAGGGGCTCCTCTCTGGTCCCAGCAGATATCCCACAAATCTCAATTTAAAAACATTTCAGCTAATGAATCATATAATGAAATCCTCATATCAACGTACAGTTAGGGAGCAACAAACCCATCTTAGCACAGTAAATCGTAATACTTAGCATCTGAAAAGATAATTCACAAGAAGAGAGAGAGAGAGGAAGAGGTGTCAAATTCAAAATCACAGTTATAAAAATAAAACTCCTGATATTTCCTTCTGTCTTGCTTCTCCTACTCTACCAAGTGCAAAATGGTCAAGTGTTCACTAGGCAAAGGAGTGCATGCTCAGCATAAAACTACTCTATTTTCACAGAATCCATTTAAAATGAGAAAAAGAAAAATGTCAGGATACCCGATTTTGCTGGAGAAAGAACAACCATTTCTAAAAGAGTTCAGGGCACAGTGATGCTGTTATAAAAATGATGTCATTTACCTCAACAAAAGTAATGCCTGCCTGGTTCAGTTCATTTTCTTCCTTACCTAATGCTACAAACCTGTGGCTGTTTACCTTCCAGCACTACAATGTCTCTTGACACCTAAAAATCAACTTCAGGCTAGTAGCTGCAGCCAGTAAATAAACAAAATTAAACATTTACCACTAAAGTCTCAAAAAATATGGAGGTCATCTTTATTCTGGAAATTTGTAAATGGGCGAAGTTGCTAACTCATTTTATGTGTATTTCTAGCCAAGATGATTTCACTGGAATTTTTCCCTTCTCTCAGCTGTGTGCCCTGTATGTTCTCCTGTGCTTCACGGGGTCTAAGTGCATGTGAAGTACAGAGCTCCGCTTACATACTCTTGGAGTACCCATGAGGGAAGCAATGAGCCACCTGCCTCCCTACAGTCTGGTACAAAGCCATGGACTTCTTGACACCAGTAACAGAGAGTACTTGGGACAGAAATATTTGTGACTCGTCTCATCTTTGTGGCTTAGGAGTGAAACATACTTTGTTGCTCCATGTTTAAGATTTATTCTTCGTTTTTTTCCTCTCTGAATTTTCTGGAAGTTCAGTATTGATGAGCAAAAGTTCCCCTCCTAAACACCCTTCCTGATCTGCTTCGATGTACTACGGATCAGCTTGATAACTCCGGAGAGCAGCCGGGGGCTTTGCACTGCCGGGAGGAGAGGCGAGGCGAGGAGCCCTGGCCCTTTCTGGCAGACGAGGACAGCTGTCCCCATGCCCTGTTCCCAGCTGGAGATGGGCTGGAACAACGTGTCCCTGTCCCAGCGTGCAGACACCCAGCTGCTAAGCCTGCTCAGGCCCCGCTATCAGCGAGATGACGTGGCCCAGCCCACGAGATTCATTTATACTCTCCGAGATCCATATGCTGTTTCGGAGCCATGGACTAGCCCTTCTGACTTAGAAAGGTAAATAAGGGAATGCTTAGGCCTAGCCCTTGCAAAACTAAAATATCTGTATTTCTCCATGAAGTTGCTGGGATATTTCAGAGGACCTGCTTCTGCAAATCCCCTTCTGTCTCACTGTGGTCCACAGCATATGGTAAAAATGAATGGCAAGAGCACCCTCATTTCAGTTTCCACCTAGGAGATACCTACGTTATCAAATTCATTTTGCAGTGGAATGTGAGGTAATTGGAAGCACTGTAAGAGAAATGCAGACAAAAACAGTAGTGAGGGGATGGAGATAATTCCAAGTAAAGGCAGATAATCCATTATCTCTAATATGTCTCTGCAAACAGAACAGAGGAAACAAGAGGTCCCAAAGTTTCCCATATACCATGAGTGGTATCTTGGATATTTATTTGGTTTCTTATCTCTATGAGTGAAAATTTAGGGATTAAAAGTACTTTAATAAAACATTTAATTTAGGAGAAGAACCAAAGAACCAAATCCTATTTTCTGCTGCATGCCGTGTATATAATTTAACATCCTGCATCTATCCCTTCTGTGGAAGGGTCAAAGAGTCAGTCTAACTGATAGGATAATGATAGGCAAGAAAGGAATTTCAGCAGGTTAATTCAGCCTTTCATTAACTTCACTGGGACCTGGACCGGGTTTTCTCCTAAACAAGCCTTGATAGTAAATACTCCTTTATACAAAGAGGTTTAGTTGCAACATTTTTTTCAGGATACAATAACCGACACAGAGACTAGTACTTTGAGGCTAAAATAATAATAAAGAAAAAAAATTCTCATGATGCCAATCAAAACAATAATAAATGAAGCTATTCTACTAATCACAAGCTGGAGTTAATATTGACGTGTGTAACTATTTACAGAACTGTGGATCCTAGGCAAGCTGGGATTTTCCAGCTCTTTGTGCCACATTTTGGTTGTGTGGAGCATGGATATTCTGCTTTGCAGGCAGGGAAGGTGCTAGATATGCGATTCCAGCATCAGGCAGTATAAGCCTAGAGTTGCACTACCTCTTTGCAAGCTTGTGCTTCCAACAGGAGCCTGAAGTGACCTTGTTAATAGAATAGATTTGGTATCTTGTGTATAACAGCAGTGACTTAAACACAGAGAAATCCCAGATGTACCTGGGATTAGTTCTACAATGTATGTGCTTGTTTTTCAAAGCACTTAGAGGGACTTGACTGTCCTTCAGCTGATGGGTTTTACATTCATGCAGCGATACTCATTAAATGTGCTGACGGTTTTAAAAGAGCCAGCTTTTCTGTTGCCGCTGCTCTGTCTCGCTTTCACAAGATTAATCGCTGGCCGCCTGCGAGAGCGAATGTGCTAATGTGCCAGGCAGAGCAGCGAGCAGGGAAGCCGGTGCCGGCTGAACGAGGCTTCCCAGGCTGCAGCGTGCAGGAGAGCGCTGCAAAGGCCAAGTGACTGCTGAATAACCCTATTCAGGTGGCACGACAGAATCATTAACAATATCTAGAACAGGCATGTGCGGTCTTCAAGGAAGAAAGAAGAGCAAAGAGGAAGGAATCTGTACTGCTGTAGGGGAAATGTATGGCCCAAATATAAGCAGTGGATAAATGGATCAGATCCTCTGCCTCATTGTGATTAGCATCGTCATTAATTTTCTTTACACTGTGTCTTAATAAGAGGGAACGGTGAACTTCAAAAGAAATAGATTTCATTATGAAAAAATAAACCTTGATATTTTTAGAGTTTCTACATAGAATCTTGAGGCTTTATGTTCTCTGTTGTTACACTAAAAAAAAAAAGATTGCTAAAGCACGTAGGTATTTATGTGTGTTTGTATTTTTACTCATAATTGTTAAGTGATTAAAATTGCCACCATTAATAGTCTGCAGTGATGGCCACACCAAGGAAACAAATATGAATTACACATAATAAAAGCAGTCACCTGAAATAATAGCAGCTATCAAAGGGCAGATCAACCAAGGACCAAATTAAACCCAAGGAAAGATCAATTCGCGCAGAATTGAACTGGACAAAGCGGTGACGCTGATTATTGCTAATGTGGTCTGAGTGTGGTTGGACACACTAAAGAAAATGAGATTTGACAGTGGGGTGAAGTTTTCTTTGTGGAAAGAAAGGGTGGACAACACGGGCTCCCTCCACGGGAGCCAGGTGAGATGGGGCTCTGCGGCACCGTTGCCTTTGCTCCTTTAGGTATTTCACACTGGTCTCTAGCGTGAACCTTGGCAAGAGCTGGCAGCTGAATTCAGCCTTCTGAGTTTATAAAATTGTAAGCCAGGTGTCAGAGGAGAGAGACAAATGCTCACATTAGCCTTGTGTGGAGAATCTCTTTACAGACTTAGAGACAGGCAAATTTTGGCTATTTTTTTTTTTTTTTTTTTTGCTGACAGCCAGTACGTTTACTGACTGCTGGAAATGATTGGAAGGAGGAGTGATCAATACGTATCCTGTTGATCTCCCCGGATGCCTGGAAGTATAGCACAGGAGTTCAATAAGAGAACAAAAATCAGCCTGAAGGGCCCTGACTGGCCTCCCCGGGACCTCCGCCACCCGATCCAGCCCAGCCTGGCGCCGCAGTCCCTGTGCGAGCGACACGTAGCTGCGCCTGCCCTTATCCCCCTCCCAAAGCAGCGGCTGCGTTTCCCGCTTTGACCCCGGGTCTGACTTGTCCTCCCTTTGGCGGATGCCGCCTGGGCCGCCGGGAGGCCCCGTTGAGCGGGCGCAGCCACCCCTGGCCCTGGCCCTGGCTCCCGGCCCCTGGCCCCGGCTCGCCTCCCCGAGGGAGCAGCCCGGCTCCCGCTGCTTCCCAGCACAACCGTGTGGGAGACGGTTTTAAAACAGCCCTTTAAAGGGCAGAAGTGCTTTTTCCAGCTGAACATGTAATATAGTAATGTGTTATTTCTTGGGCTTTGGTTCAAAGCCAGATAATACCTTCTATGGTCAGAGTGGGAACAGGAGTAAGGCTTTTTCTGCTTGCCGGAGCTCTGTGAGCGCAGCAATTAGTCTCACGTGCCAGGGAAGAGGTTTGAAGCTGTGGCACTTCCCGCAGGAGAAACGCTGAGTAAGAAAATGGTTTTTGAGTTTTCCGTCAGAGAGCTATTTCCGATCACAGCATGGCCAAGGCAGGGAACTGACCCTGTGTGCAGGTCTGCAGCGTTCGGCTCCAGGTGTGACAGCTAGAGAGGCACAGCAGCTCCTGGGGAATTCACAGCTATGGAGTAACTGACCGGCCCTCGGGAATCTCGCTTATCCCTGTCTCTTCAGTGGAAACCGGATACCTGACCTGGCTACATGTTTCCCACAGAGCTCCAAATATAGAAGGAAAATACACAGTGCTAGAAAGTGGAAAAAAAAATCCTAAAGCTGTCTGGAAAATCCATTACAGAGAAATCCATGAAATACACAAGATGCCTCAGGCTTCTTGAAAGCAGCTAGCCACCCAGAGATTAAAAAGTGCAATTGCCAGAATAGTGGGATTGTGAGATTTACTGCGGTTTCTGGGATGTCCCAGCCGTACACCCAGTATTGATTTGCACTGGCAGCCTCCTAGCCAGAGAACAGTGCTCGCAGCAACATCAAATGTGCTTTGCTGAGGGCCTCTTTCCATGGGACCGTGACAACTCTTAATTAGGATGTTTTTAGTAGTGCATACGGGATAAGGAAGAGAACAGAAGGGGAGAGGAACATGTGCAAACCTTGTTCCTGTAGTCTTGAACTGGGCAGAGGAAGGGCTTCCCTCTTCCTACCTCGAATAGAAATCTTGAAACCTCTGCGAAGCAGGAAAAATGAAGGCCAGCAGTAATTTACAGGGAAAATACAATTAATGTATTAAAGCCATTTCAGAAAGTGATCGCTTTTGCTCCATCACAATCACGTACTTCACATCATCATGTACGTCACATCATGTACTTTCACATCATGTATATCATGTACATCACGTCATGTACTTTCTCTCATCTCTGCTGAGAAAGGCTGCAAACTCCACAGGAGAGAGGCCAAAAAGCATCAATGAGAATTACTGACCCACCGTCCTTCTGAACAGGAGCGCTGCGGAGCCCCGTGCCTCCGGAGAGAGGTGCTCAGCGGCCTCCCCTCAACCCTTCACGGGCGCTGTGGAGGATCGGGAGCTGCGGGCACGCTGCCGGAGCGCAGCGATACTGAGCACATTTTCTGCTGTTGCCTTTGCTTTGTTTTTCTCAACCTAAATAGCAGAATGTTTTTACTCCTCTATTTATTTTGCGGGAATTGACTGTGTGATCACAGTTTACCTAACTTCGCCATCTAGAGCTCAGGTTCACAACAGTCATTAATGAAAAAAAAATAGGCAAGGTCCTAAAGGGACCTCAGAGGAGGCTTAACAAGGAGAATGTTAAGCCTGTGTTATCTTGCGTTAAGGTGTGTTTGGTTTTGAGTCTCTCTCGCTGTAATTCCACAGTTACTCAGCTAGCTTCACTGGACTCCTTGTTGCAGAGGCAGTACCCATTTTAGAGAATTAAAATAACTGAACACCATGTCCAGTGCAAAGAAGGTTTAAAACTTTGCATGGGGCTTGGAATGTTTTAAAGGAATATTTCAAATGCCTAAATTCTTGCAAAGCCTGATTGCAATGGATTTCTTTACACCCAAAGACACAATTATTTTTGTGTTCATAATCCTTTTTCACAGAAATGTTCTGTGATCATAGAAGAAATTGCCTGAAGAAGTTTATTTGCAAGTATTATCATTATAAATACCATTTTTGCAGTCCTTCATAGGATTATACATACTAACTCTTCCTGTGATTAGTTTCTGACTCTACAGGGATGTTCCTGAGCATAGTAAGTATTCTGCACGGCTTTTTGAATGATCAGTTTAACTTACAGGAGTTAAAGTAAATAAATAAATAAATCCTAAGATTTATTAGATCAGCTGCGTTAGAGCTAACATATTTATAGCTGTCTGTCACCTCTTCCTCTTGTGAAATGCTGATATAGATGCACATCCGAGACACAAAGCGCGTTACACATCCCATCACGAAGAACATGAAAAGGCGCCAGCCATCCTCTCTCCAGACACAGGAGTCTAACTTTTAACTCAGTATTGCTGAGTTACGGTGAAAACTATTCTACTTTATTAAATATATTTCCCCTCACATGCCAGTGATCATCAAACCCTTTCCTGCAACCCAAACTTAAGGATCAGCCATTCCCAGGTCACTGCAAGAGCAAGGTAATTTTCTGACCAACTTCTTGCTATGAATCTCTTTACCTGAAGGGCTCAGATACACTAAAATGGCAAGCAGCAATAAAAGCCTGAAGGCAAAATACAGAAACAAAGTGACTACAAAGCCATTTGAGTAGAGACTGATAGCAGTGACTGCATGAATTCCTACCCTGCTGCAGATGAAAGATGCGAAAGAGAGAGAAAAACAAGCAAGAAGAAACAGATTGCACAGAGTGCTGGGTACGAAACCATATTTGAGCAGTTACCAGGGAATCATTAGTAAACAGTAAATTCACATTTCAGCTTGGTTTATAGTAGCCTGCTCATGTATCTAAGGCTTAAGATAAATACATGAGATGTGAAATCAGTTAAAATAACTTGCCGCTAGTGGGAGGAGAGCAGAGGGTCCTCGGCCTTGCCTGTAGTTTGGACTAGGATTGTAGAGATCTTTGCCTGCATGTAGGCCATGATATCAAGGAGACTTTCTGTAAGACAAGATGCCTACAAGAGTTAATTTCTATGGAGCTTGGAGTGTACTGAAAACGCTTGAAATGAAAACCTGTCATTAAAGATGGAGATCACTTGTCAACCGAAGTTTTGATTAATGACCTGTTTCAATCAAATATTTAAGCTGTTCTTGCCTAAACCCTATAAAGATTTTTTTTTTTTTTTTTAATGAATAGTTAGAAAAGCTCTATGTGTTTCTTGGCAACAGATTATTTGGCTTGGCAGCGCAAAATACATTTTCATAGGATCTGTGATTGAGCTTACCAGGAGGGTAATGTATGCAAAAGCCATTTGACTCGGCACTATGAACTAAATGGCTGCAGAATGATGAATGATAACACTACATTTGTTTTATTATGTATGCAGTGTCTATATTATTTATATAGTACATTTGCAAAATAAAAGCACTTTAAGATTTTCAGCAGCAGAATCCTAAGAACTTACACTATCCGCAAAATTACAATTAGTTCTGTATCAAACTGTTCAATGGAGATTTACGCCTGAGAAGAACAAGCCTTTCCCCAAGCTTAAAAAAAAAAAATATCTTTTTTTCTTTTAATTTCACTAAAATCTGAGAGATTTAGGGAATAAATGTTTCATTTGTCTTTCTTTCTCCCACATCCTGAATTAATAAATTGTAAATAATTTTCCAAATGCTGCAACACTGCAAGAGTTCACTACACCTGCCCTGCTCAGTATTGAACGCCTGATACGTGGTCATGGCTATAGACACAGTCAATAGCAAATCTTTGAAAACGGATTATTTCGATATTAATGTATACACCAAATAAGTAACCATCAGGTATTTGAATATAGATTTTGGTGGCGTGGCAAGCTTTAATGATGCCATCAGTAGCTCATCTCAGAACAAACTTCTGAAGTCTTCTGTATCAGGAGACTCAACGCTGGAGGCTCCCTCGACAACCTACCTTGATGAAGAGAGGTCACACGCTGAGGGACAGACAACAGCCACAACGATATCCCATCTCGGTTCCAGACTTTTATAGGGAATATTGGAAGGCCAAGTGGAATGACTGCAGATGTTCGCGTAGAGTGCAACTGTTAGGTGGTTGTTGGAGAAGGCAACTTAATTGTAGTTAACTTGGCTGGAGTGGGTAACTTAATAAGAAAAGACATTACAGAGGACAAAAATAACCACAAAAGAATACCTTGCATTTGACTTAGGAATTTGCTTATTGGATCAGCTGGATGGTTCTAGCAACGCAAAGCCAAAATCCAGAAGCACCTTCTCCAGTCTCTGCAAGTTCAGGACCGCGTGTGTTGCCGAGGTGCAACTGCCTCGGCTGAGCCACCCAAGAAGGGAACTCTGCCCCTGCTGCTGCACACCGATCGTATCTCCCAGCTAAGAGCATCTTTGCTGCCAAGCTGATCTGCAGATCATGCCGAGATGCCAGACCCACTGAATTCCAGAACACCCCGTTGTGGAAGTGCACGAGCAGTTGAACGGTGCACAGTGACAGTGCACCTGAGAGGAGCGGGGTGGCAGGAGGGTCTGTGCTCTCTAGCACAGCACTGGAGCTCCTGGGCAGAACTGTGATAATATTGTTTATTTTTGGTCCCCTGGGCAAATTACAGACTCATAAAGCTGCATTTGAGGTCAATCACAAGATTTTCCTTAGCCTGAAGATAGATGTTACATATCTCCTTTTTTATCGGCTACATAGATACACAGCACCTCATTTTAGTTTTTAGCCTAAATCAGACAAATTTGAATTCCAAACAGTTTTTAAAGAACTGTTTTATATTTGCATATTTAATATAGCATACATACTATATTAATATATATAACAATGTTCTTCTTTAAAGATTTTATAGAAGTATCTAAAAGGAATTCTTTGATTGTCCTTATTTTCTTCTTATTGCATATTGACACGAAGGAATCCAAAAAGGCATTTTGATCAATGATCTCTTCATTGGAAATACTTTCACCAAGCCTAGTTTCTGATGCTGATTTTCCATAAACACATACATTAAATTTTACAGTCTTTTTTCCACTGTATTAAAGGAGGTGATATTTACTCCCCCAGATGGAATTTTTGAAGTGAAGTTTTTATACTATTTAAATAAGTAACACATTACATAACTAGCAGTAGTCACACAATGTTACAGTTTGGGAAGAAAACAAGAAATACTGCATTTTGGTGGCATAGAGCCACCAATATCAATGCAGCAATGGGATAGTGATCCAACAGTCCTGTACCTTCTTAGAAATGTTTCTTTTTACCATTCCCAGATGAATAGGTTATCTCTCATATAAAATGTTTTAAATTACTTTTATTCAGAGTTTTGCATTCATAGATTTCTTAATTTTCAGTTAACCTAGTAGCTTAAGATTGATTCTCAAACAAATGTTTTGTTGTATGAATAACATTAGACATGGCCTGCAATGCAGAAACCAGATGTTTTTCCCGATCTAGACATCAGAGGTTCACTCGTCTACTGAATCTTCATTAGACCTTGGTGGTAATTTTTTAAGGACTTTTATTTGTTTGAAAATGTCTAGATGTTAATGTATTTTACGAGTTTCATTCCTCTGCCTGCAACAGCTGATACCTTTTTTTTTTTCAATGCAAAACTAGGGTACTGAATACAAAGGCAACTTGTGTAATTGATGTAGTTGGCATATTTTAATTGTACTGTGAAGAAATATACACAGTCAGAGGGGTTTTCAGTACTGAAGAGATACATGTAATAATCTCTACGGCAAACAAATCTGTTGCAAACATTGTAATGACATTTTAATTATAGTACTGCTAAACACTAACATATGAGACTAATGTAGTTATCCGAACAATGATGCATTGTGTTGTGTTGTCTTTTGTTTCAGAAATACATCTTTTAAAACTCTACCAGCTTTAATATGTGCAAGTTAATGAGTGTCCCATCAGAATTTCTTGAAAAGTTCTTGTACAGAAAAATCAAATTGTTTTTAACTATTTGAAGAAATATCTGAATACAAGCTTACCAATTTTTTAGCCAGTGCCTGAATTTCCAAACAAATTGCACCAAAAAGATATCCTTTCTGAAGAAGTTCTGCATCCTTTCCATGAACATGGACCTGAATTTGACATTTAATAGCCACCTCAAGTGTTCTTCCCAACTTACAGCTCCAAGCATAGTAGTTTAATAAAAAACATGGTTAGTTGTGTCCTTTGGCAGGCTATTTTAAGGTGTCAGCTCAATTTTTTGGCACTGACATAAACTCTTTCCACAGAAAAGCTGTTGCTGTTCTCCACAGGGCTGTTAAATGAAAAAGCAATAGACTTCATTCTTCACTAACTATGACTTTTCCGCTATCCTATTACTCTAATTTTCCACCATGCTATTGACAGGCTTGTCGGCTGTGCCCTACCAGAAGAAAGTTTTCTTGATTTGTTTCACCTTGATGACATTCTCATCACGAAGGAGGCAGCGGCTTCCTGCCTTTGCTCTGTTCCACATGGACAGAGAGGAGCTGGAGCAGCCCGGGCCCCTCACCCCACACAAGACCTTGTCGCTGTGGGGCAGTGACCACGTGTGCCTGGCTGGGCCCTTCGCTTGTGCCCTGCAGCTCTGCCGCAAGGTAGGTGCTCTGCTCCGTGGAGCAGAGCAGTGAATGTTCAGCCACTGCTGCCCAGGGTATCTCATGGGAATAATAAATCTAATAACAGTGATGCGTGGAGTAACGTTAACTTAATGTTAATTAACTTAATGCTGATGTTAAGTGCCCCGCTCTGGACAGGTTCTTCTTCATGACTCTTCTCACAAAGACCAGTACCTTATTGCGCAAGAGTGTCTCTCCTCTGGTGGTTCTGTTGCACAGGAGGGTGGTGCACAGTAGGAAGGTGCACTGTTTTGAAGAAATTAGGAGGTCAGTCACATCACAAGCTCAGGAATGTGAATGAAGAAAGTAACATATTAGAATAAAAGTAATTTCACAATGAAATAGCACAGTGCAGCAAATCTGTGCTCCACATTTAAATGCCTTACCCCTCCTAAATGCCTTTGAATTCCTCCCCCAAGGACTTGATGTTTCAGGTAATCACTTACAGCTGGAGCAAGGCACTCAGGTAAGGTCAAGGAGGTCTGACTTGAGCTGCACACGATTCTGGCTTAATGTCAAGGGATATTGCCTGTACAGAGTAAATTATTTCTCTTATGTCAGCTCAGGAAGACAGGAAAGCAAAATAATTAGAAATAGGATGTCATGTCAGACTTACCTGAACATTTGGGAGTACAGAGATAGTTGTTCTGCTTTCTCTATTTAGCAAGACATGATGTGCCGCTTGGAATTGTAAAACCAATGTAACATGGTTTAGTCAGTTTGATCATCTGGCAAAGGCTTAATTCTGTTATATTAGAGATCAATGTGTGCTGACAGAGGCAAGGGTAATAAAGCTCCTAAGCAGTGAACTGAAATGTCTATCCTTGGGTGATATTTTTTTCTGCTAAAGGAATGGGAGATAGTGGTACAGTTGTTTTCCTCACTGTACCTTGTTTCACATTTCAGCCCCAAAAGAGCTCCCTCTTCCAAAAATGTTGAGAAAGTTTATATGACTGGACTGTTTTAAGTACTTTAACCTCAGCTCCCTCAAAAGAGTGGTTTGAAAAAGACTTGTTGAATTTTCTACAACAGAGCCCCATAACTAGTTATCCTGCTCCAAAAAGGTTTTCCTGCCTCTATGTATGCACAGAATTCAGCACAGCTGCTAGGTATTAAATGCTCACTATTCTTTTTCTGCAGTTTTCTGCAGTTTTGCCACCTTTGGCAGTATTTTAATTGCCTCTGGGAGCTGAAAGATGAGTGAAATGTTAACCTCTGTAAATAAGTAATTCCCAAATCACTGTGCCATGAAACAGTTGCTTGAATTAACTGGAAAAGGAATAGATACCAGTTTGGGAGTTCAGGTGGATAAAAGATCACACCACAAATGCATCCCTGTGTTCTGCTGAACCAATACGTTAGCCTTTGCAGTCACAAAGTCCCTCGAAACTCTGTTAAAGAGGAGCACTAGAAGACATTTGATTCTGTTCCAGCCTTGTTTTATACATATGCGAAGTCTGATGAGAATTTGCCCAAGTAATTAGTACAGGACCTAATTTGGGGACAGCTGCCTTGCAGGTCCTGGGACAGCAAAAGCCTGTCAACTTGCCTTGGAAATGAGCCGTCCTGGGAAATGGATAAGGATGGTGAACCAGTGAAAGGATCCAGAGAGGATAAGTCTGCAGAGAAAGAACCAGACTTGCAGTGTTAATAGTGAGTGGAAATAGTCTGGTTTGACTTGCATGTGCAATGTCACCCCTTTGACTTGAAGTCAGTCACTTCCCTCATTCTGAGGCCTCCAAATAACTACACAAAATTCTAGAGTAGTTTCTAAATTTACAGGAGAAGAATTTAAACAGGTTCATCTTTCATTTTTAGCCATTCTTCTTGCAGTTTAATGTTGATGGCAAATAGAAGATGATGTTCTTCTGCTTACTGAGGGATCCTGCATGTTGAAGCTGCAACTCAATTATCTGCAGAGCTTTTCAGAAATCTTCAGTACTGCCAAGAGATTTAATGTGAATTAAGTTCCAGATGGGGAAAAATGGGTGGAGGCTTTTTTCCTTTATATAAGGAACAAATATATGTGTGTGTGTGTGTGTATCCGTCCGTCTGTCTGTGTGTTTGTGTCTACATAAAGCGGTGGCATTTTCTTTTCTCTTTCTAAATAAATGTATAAATATAAATAACTTGAAGGAGATGGAGCTACTCAGTGATGTACTTTTTATGCCTGATCTTTTTGGCCTTGTTCATTTAGTCCTATTCTTTCCAACTTTCACTCCTTTTGTCTTCTAAGAACACTGACTACAAAAGCAGGGAGAAGTGACCAGAATGAGAAGTTACATCTGAAGTCTCCTTTCTCGATTGCTTCAACACTGGCTGCATCATATTTGAAAATAAAAACAAAAGCATGAGGCTAAATTCCCATGCGTAGCTGAGTCTTTTTAAATTACTGCAGATCAGAAAAATATTCTATTTTAGATTGGAAGTGAGCAACATCCTCCTGGGAAAAAAAAAAAAAAAAAGAACAAAAAAGTCTTTCCTCCCTGAGTGTCTTCACTAAACCTCCTGCAGGCCGAATTCCTGTGCCGTCAGCTGGGGCTGCTTAGAGCCGGGGCAGCCCAGGTGCTCCGAGCAGGCCTGTGCTGACCCAGGTTAGCGCTAGCAGCTGTGCCAGTAGCTGGGCACGATCTGGCACCCGCCCCCCTTGCAGAAGAGGAGCGATACGAGTATTTGTATGTATACTATGAGTACGTGTTCTCAGTGTGCAAAGGGAGTAATGCGTTAGGTGTGTCCAGGGAAGAGCTCTGTCAGGTAAGAGAATCATTTTTTATGTCTCTTCTTTTTGCTTTAGCTTTTATACTAATAGTATACTTTATTTGTTCTTGTTTCATGTGATTAGTGGGTATTTATTATGGATGCCCCAAATCCCATCCATGTTGTTTATTAGCAAGTCCTTTCTCGCTGCTACCATCTGTGGAGAGCCACATAATGTGGCTCATGAATCAGCCGAACCGGTGCTCTAACCACAGCAACCAGACTGATGAGACAGGAAAAAACAGAGTCTTTTTCTAGCTTGGTAGTTGGAGCACAAGGTTATGCTAGTTAGAAATAACTTGTTTTGCTTCCTAAGCTGGGGAAAATAGATGTAGCTGAGGAAGATGAAATGCTCTGTTTCTGAGATGCTCTGTTTCTTTCATGGTGGTTCTAAGCTGTTCTTTTTGAGCTGTTGTGCTGGCGGGCTGAAAGGCTCTATGCTAACACAGAAGAGTATGGAGAAGTAGGTCTGCAGCATAGTCCTGGAATATCCCCTCTTTCAAGGGCTAGAGGTTCCTTCAGTAACCTCCTGCAGGCAACTGTGCTGTTGGCAAATTGAAAAGGAAAATTAAAAAATGGTCTGTTGTAGCACTTTCTGTCTCTGAGAAACATAATAGGGGAAACTGCTGGGAGAGGGGGGAAGCACCTGTGCAGCGTGGGGAAAAATTAGGGAGTGAAACAATGAGTGAATTCAGAGTGTGAGATGAGGAAGTGAATGTGTTTGCTAATGCTCTAGCTGGTGCTAACACAGTGGTAGCTGATTACAAGAGGAAGCATTTATGCTAATGGTCTTATTTTGTGATTCAGTTTTATTTCAACTTCTACCATCTGTTTAAAATACATATTTCTCATAAGATTCTAATAAGTACATGTAGTTTGATGCTTCATTCTAGTTTCATTAGTAGCTGTCAGTGATTTAAATGCAAATTGAATTTGACCAGAATTTGGTGTGCTAGGTCTGGTCCCTATTTGAATTATACTTTCTGAGGAGTACTGATGTGGGAAAAACATTTATAGAAGGGTATGTTCACATGTCTCTTCTTTATTTGGAACACTCCATCAAAACATAGCTAAACCTTGTGCTGTTTGGAATGATATTTTGAATCAGTTGGACCAATCTATAGCAGGCAGTTGGCTGGATTGCTTCTGATGCCAACAGATTTTGTGATTAAAGGTGGGATTGTTTGAGCATTTTCTTCAGTTATAAATCATATTAATCCAGCTAGAACTAAATAGAAATTTTCCAAAGTGGAAACTTCATTTATTGGTGTAAAGTTTCCTTCCTTTCTCTAAGACAGGAAGAAGGCCAATGGTTTTGAACAATTTAATGAAACCTCTTCTCAAAGGAATAATGCTCTATGTGTGGGATTTGCCTGGAACTTTGGATATCTAAAGCCTCTGAGGGCCATGGCACAAAACTAGTCTGACAGCAGAAGTACTCCCCTTGCTCCAAACCTGAGTTCAGCATCTTATGTAAGGCTCTTCTTCAATAAAAATTTGTTGTGTGTGTACGTCCGTGTGTTAAAGGGTTTATTTTGTTACAGTAAAAATGACCTCAAAGGAATGCTTGTACTTGGAGTCTGAGAGATTAACTGGCTCTGAGGTATGTTGCTGCCATCCCCGTGTGAGTACTGGAGGACACTGGTGGCCTTCTGGGTTGTGGGGTGCACCTGAACATCCCCCCTGCCTCAATGGGCATGGTCATGGGCAAGCAACAAATGTGGAAGCGTCGCTTATTGATAAAGCAAAGGCTTTTGGAGTGGTGTTTTTTATTCTTGCTTTTCCTAGCTGTGTAGATCTGTGTTGTTTTGCTCCCAGAGGCCATGAGAAGCAAGGCTCTCGCTCCTGCTTTGAATCTGGCTGGTTCATGGGGTGGTGTATGAGTCACCTCTTTTAAAATTAGCTAAGCTTAATTTGTCATTTAGAGCTTAGTAAACACAGAAAAGCTAAAAGACTAGTCAGGGACCAAGGGATGGTGTTGATTTTTCTTTTCTCTGTGACAGACTTGAAAGCTTATTTCTCATACAGTCCCAAGATGACCTGCAGATGAGCAAGATGTATTTTGTCTCTCTCCTTGTCTTGCCTTAGCCTGATTGTTACCAAAATATATGTGAAAATATGTGAACTCTAAGTAGAAGATGTCAGCGCGGTGGGTTGGCCTCCCATTTTGTAATAAATAATCTTTTGTTTTGTAGCAGACGCTGGCCAGTGGAAAAACGGGAGCTGATGTTATCCTTGCAATTTAAGCTTTGCCTTAGCATCAGAGCATTAATTTAATCTTCTCTAATCAACTTTAATAAATAACATATATTTTTGAATGTTAAAAACAACATTACTGATTTTATGTGCATGCTTTTTTTCCTTTGAAGGTAGCTGTTCTGACTTTTTTTTTTTTTTTTTTCCTCATCTGAAAGGACATCTGCCCTAGCCAGGAGAGTTAAAACAGTTTTTGCCCTACTGAAAAATAGATGCATCTTCCCAAAATACAGATTCTTTTGTCTAAAAGAAAGACTTTTAACTGTATTTTCATGGATGGACATTAATACTAAGTAGATGAAGTATCCCTCTGGATTTGCATTTTATATCTCTTTAGTGCCACAAAAACCCCTGACGACTAAATAGTTCTTGGTGTGGTAATAAACTTTAATCAGAAGTAACTGTCTTTCATTCTGCATTTTAAAAAATCACATACTAGTTTTATGTCTTAAACATATTTGCGATTAGAAGAGGATTAGAAAGGATCTGCTAATCCTCATTCCATTTCATCAGTTTTTATTAATAAACTATAAATAGTCATTTTAACAATGCCATGCTCACCATAGGCGTTATCCCGAGAGACGCTGACTATCTGGGCCCGTGTGGATCATCATCCACATCCCGGTTCAGCATCACTCCTGCTGTCTTGGTAGTCCCATTAAGCCAGAGCCGTTTCGTCTTCTCCTTCCCATCTTCAGTCACGTTCGGTCGGTCACCGTGTGGGCAAGGCTGGCTGCCGGCTCTCGTGGTGCTTCAGATTTCTGCATTTGAAGTGAGCGTTGCAGAGGCAGCAGAACTCGTCAGGCGTGCCAGGCCTGCTTGTACTTAGATTTCTACATTGTCGGTTCCACCGGGCCTTATGTGTAGGTATTTGCGTGGCTCAGGAGACATTATACTACATGAAGCAGGATCAAAAATTGCAGGCTTTCGTGTCTTGCTGTGATTTATGTCTGCAGTGACAGGCATAAATCGGGGGGGGCGGAGTACTTGTGTGCAAGAGAAGAATGTGGAATTTTTAACACCAATATGGTGTGACACGTGCAACACAACTGCAGTTAGAATTTGTCCACCAATAACTTCAGCTCCTCACAGATGGAATGATACATAATAATGTCGATGAAGCCAATTAGATTTTTGACTTCTGACTTCAGCATAGTCAGGTTTTGCAGATTATCACTAATAATGCCACTATGACGGGGAGAGAGACTTGAAATGGATGCGGATGGAGGAACGGCAGAAAGAAATATATCGGAGGGCACCTAGTGCAAGGGGAAAGCGATGGCATAAAACTGTTACTGCTCCTCTTGCAATATGTTCACGCCATCAAGAGAAGTATGGAAATGAGTTTAACAGCATATTTATGGTAATGCCATCTAAGCAGTTTTCATCTTATTGCTTCTTGCAGTATTACAGTGTGGTGCTGTGCCAGTAGTGAGTAAGAAAGCAAGTCCCATAGGATGAAGATGTCTGAGCAATTATTGAGGACAAGTTGACAGGTTTCCTGGGACCCATCAGGAGCTGTGAGTCAGAAGTGACTTTCTAACAGCAGCAGCATACTGCAGACCGCAGGGGTTCCTACTGTACAAAGCTGAGGGCGCATGCAGCCAAAGAGTGGGGAAGTTTGAAGAATTCAGGCAGAAGGAGGATGTCTGGAAGGTGTTTCCAAGGAAGAACATTTCATCCTATCTGTTGCTATTCTCGGTTTGCTCCTAAATCATCCCTAAGAAGGAGGGATCCAGCCTGGCATGCACAAGATGTTCTGGTGGTGGCAACTGGAGGTAGACACAGGTTTGAGAAGTCTGGTGCATGCAGGCACTGAGGCAGCAAGAGTGAGATCAGATGGGGACCATGCATGTGTGCAGGCAATGGTGGTCGGGAGCCGGGGGGTGAAAACCTTTGATATCCTTGTGCTCTTGCTCCTTCAAGAGCCTGTTGTTTGAGTTTCTGTTGTCCCTTCAGTGTGAGGGGAAAATCAGAGAGTAATAAGTTACATCTTCTCAAGGCAATATCATAGTTAATTTACCAGTTTGGGAAACCTTAGACTTGAGTCTGCACAAGCTTAAGCAACGTGTACCTATAAATATCTCTGAATTTGTGGCTTATCTCTCACTGACTGTGGTTCTCTCTTCTTCCAGATCTGACTGTAGTGCAGATTTTTGCCTGTAAAATAACGGAGAAATGTTAGCTTAGAATAGAAGTGAGGAGAAATGCATCCAAAATTCTTCCTTTGGTTATGAGGGTAGCAAGGCTTTACGTGCCTCCTGATGCAAATGTGGTGCTACTGCTTTGCCCCTTGCTGGGGGTTCAGTGCCCTTCATGAGCCTGCTGTCCTGTTTGCTTTTCACTTCCCATGTGCCTCCCATGGGAGCAGTTCAGTGAGTTTCCTGCTGGACAGCTGCAAGGACATGCTAGTTAATGCCCTCCAAATTGCTGAAGGTTTTTCTAGCTATAGACGGCAGCACAAAAAGGCAGATTAGGGTACAGATGGGTGAAAGCAGTTGCTTTACGTGATGGGTACTGTCTGCTGGTTTTAGTTTTTGTGTTCTTCATATCTCATCTTCCTACTTTGAAGCTAGGTAAAGTCTACATTGAAGTTTCAGCTGTGTGAATTAGCCCTGTTAATAATCTAACTTGCCCTAAGCCAAATGGTTACATGGTCACAAATTGGAAACAACTACACTTAAGTCCATACAAGTAGAGTTTAAGAAAAAAGAATTGTTTAGCTTGGAGAAGTTTGGAGGGATTTGGAAAAAAACACAGCGTTTTACCTGAAATAAGATTCAACAATCTCCATCACCAGGGGGAGGGAGCCTCACCTCTGAACGATGGAAAAATTGCCTGGAAAACTTCTGTTTTGAGCTGTAGGGAAGCTGCCCAGGAAAAACAAGGTGTTCCTCTAGCGTCTTCTGCAGCGATGCTCTGATTTGTTTAGGTCACCCAAATGAAAGCAGTCTCCTTCAGGGAGCAAAGCTCTTGCTGCTGTGCCAGACCCATGGCTTTGCTCAGACAACTTGTAATAATCACAAAATCACAGAATGGTTGAGGTTGGAAGGGACCTCTAGAGATCATCTAGTCCAACCCCCCTGCTCCAGCAGGGACACCC
>JAWLRI010000576.1:2334728-2345404 GCA_034781795.1 Crypturellus tataupa | reverse complement strand
TTCCTTTCTTTTTCCTTTCTTTTTCCTTTCTTTTTCCTTTCTTTTTCCTTTCTTTTTCCTTTCTTTTTCCTTTCTTTGTCCTTTCTTTTTCCTTTCTTTTTCCTTTCTTTTTCCTTTCTTTTTCCTTTCTTCTTCCCCCCTCCTTTTTTCTTCCCCCCTCCTTTTTTTGCAAGTTCTTAAACAACCACAAGTGAGCAAAACTCCTTTAAAGCAGATTTTTTATAAGTCCGTCATAAACTCAAACTATTTAATGAAGTATTCTAAAAAAAGATCCTGAAATGGAGATTCCTCAAGTTGCATCGCTCCTTCTCCTCTGACCGCCAGTAAATTCCTCCCTGGCTCAATGCCTTTTTCCATCTCTCTTGGCTTCTGTTTGACAGTTGATCCATGCTGGAGCAAGAGGTCGTAACATGGGTGTTGCTGTGCTTAGCCTGGCAAAAAAGATCAGTTTTTAAGTAATTGCCGGGTTCCCTGTAATAAGGCTATTCATTGGGAGGGGGAGGAGGGTATCTCTGGTCAGTTTGTCCTCTGATTATTCCCCTAACAGAGTATTTTTCCCCATTCCAGTGGATTGCTGGCAATTTAAGCAAAGATGCTAAGAAACCCAAGTCATATCCATGCAGGAGAACAGGCTTTTTCCTCTGTGGATAGTGGTATGTTGTACAAGGGCAAAGCCTCGCGTTACACAGGAGCACTTCAGAGCTCACTGAACTCCTGCCTTAAGTGGTACCATATATACTATGCATCCCATAGCTCTCACTCTGAAAGGTCCTAAATTGCCTGCAGAACTGTCAAGATGAGCTGGTGCTCTTAATAATTGCAACTTATTTACTGAATTCCTTTTTTATTTTTTTTTTTTCCTACTCCTAGGTGAAAGCATTTCACGAGGTGTTAGGGTAAACCCGAGCTGACAGAGCGGGCCGCGCTCACGCGCGCCTTCTGCTTGGTTCGTGGGCTCCGTCACACAGGGCCAGCCAGTGCGAAATGTCCTTGAATTCCACGAGCGTCGCAGCTTGGCAGAGCGCGCCTAGGGTTTCATCTGCAGCAGCAGTAGCAGGCAAACGTCGTGGGGAGCCGTGAAGAGAAGGAGGAGATGGCTGGCCGGTAGGTGGAGAGAGAAGCCGTTAGCGCGAGCGTCACCACGAGAGCTCTCCAGGCCCCAAGCAGGGGCAGCTCCCTCGCGAGAGCTTGGGAAACACCGTCCCTCCATGTGGGGGACAGCAGATATTTCCGCAATAAAAGGCAGCCTATTTCAGGCTGGGAGACCCCAATCTGATCTGCACTGCTGGGCTTTGCCGCCCGCCTGCGGGACGAGCGCTCGCCCGAGGCGGCACTGGGCTCACACCAAACACACGCAGGCATGAACTTACCTGGGCAAACCGAGCGCTCTGGCAGCTTCCTTTGCTTTTAGGAAACCCGTAGCCTAAATGTTAGACTACATCCATGAATGAAACAAATACGTCTGAAAACTATACGCTTTTGTTGGACAGGGAAACATATAGTGAAAATTTCATCAAACTACATGTCTTAGTATTAGAAGGGTCCAGGTTGCCTTCTCCTGTGAACGTTGCTTTAGAAAGTGAAGGCAGTGGGATTTTGGGTTGGTTTGTTTGTTTGTGGGGGGGAGGGAAGTGGGGAGAGGGGTGTTGTCAAGTGAAAAGAAATCCGTAATCGATGTTCTGGCAATCAAAACTAAATGCTTCATTTTAAGACATCATGTGCAAAAGGTCTCCACCACCTCTTCAAAAAAACTAATGCTATAAATGAGTTGTTCTCCATTTTTTGAGAGGCCTCTATATTTTTTGTTTAAAAGAAGGAGAAAAAAAAAGTATAGCAATCAAAACAAAAAAAAGTCTCCTTGGATTCCACGAGTAATTTAAAATTTTACCCTAAGTTCCCTAAACCAAGATGAAACTGACCTGTGGAGCCAGAGGGAGGCACCTAAGTCCTACGGGGGAGATTTAAGGGGCTTCTTTTGTATTTCCCGTGGGTTTGTCAAGCGGTGCCTTTGCTCAGAGGGCTGACCAGAGTAAAATGGCTTTTTACCTTGAAATATTTTTACTTCTCCTTGCAAACTGCTTAACTTGCTGAAAGCTATTCTTGCAATTCTGTCTCCTTTCATCTTTGTAGCATTTACAGTTTTGACAAAGATATTTGTCTCTGGACTTGTTTTTTATGCACTAGGGAATACCTCCCCCTGCAGGAAACTGCAAGTCAATAGCAGTGGTAGCCCGTGGCAGCACTAGAGAGACGCTTTGAGAACCAAGGTGGTAATTCATGCAGATTCATGGAAATAGGCTCCTTCTTGGCAAGCTGCCTGAGGGTAGGTCACATTTTCCCTTGAGTTATATCTGTATCTATCTATTTGTTGTGTTTTCATCACTTTTAACCATCTCTTGACCCTAGGTAAACAGTCAATGCTCAAAAAAATTTCCCACCCCCAGTCAAGGTTTAAGCATAGTCATGTTCTTATATTGTTGGGTGAGAGAGAAGGATCAAGAGGGTCTTCGTGAGGTCGGCCGTGCTCCGAGCGGCTCTGAAGGCTGGTGCCTCCGGTCCGAGCGGAGCTGGTGCATGGGGATGCGCCGCGGAAACCCTTCGCAGCCTTTGCAGCTGCTCTGGGTTCCTCTCTGCGCGGGTTCGTTTGGGTTTTGCTGGTCCCTGTTATTTTGTGGCAATTGGGTGGGGGCTCCTGTATCCTGTCGCTGCCTTCCCCACGGCGCGTGGCCCCGCTGCACCGCCCTCCCGGCACACTGCGGGTAGGGGAGCGCAGAGCTCCTCCAGCACTGCTGCTCCTGCTCCTGCTCCGCTGCGTTAGTGAGGAGGGGGCGGGTGAAGCCCCATCCTTGCTCTGCCACAGAATCACGATGATTGGAAAAGACCTTCAAGATCACCGAGTCCAACCATAAACCCATCACCACCGTGATGGCTAAACCGTGTCCCTGAGCACCTCGTCTACACCGTGTTTCCTGAACGCCGGCAGGGATGGCGACTCCAGCGCCTCCCTGGGCAGCCTGCTCCAAGGCTCCACCACTCTTTCCGTGTAGAAATTCTTCCCAGTGTCTAAACTGACCCTCCCTGGCGCGACCCGAGGCCCCTTCCCCTCGGCCTGTGGAGGAGCGTCGGGCCCTGTGTGTCGGCGGCACCTGCAGCGGGAGGGCGGCTCAGCACGACCCTCCCGTCCCCCCTTCCCAGGCGCCTGGTGTCTCCCGTGCCTGTTCGGCCCAGGACGCCTGTTCTGTGCTGTGGCCCCATAACAAATGCAATAGGTAACTAAAAAGTAGTGATTTTTTTTCTTAGTTATTTTTAGGAGGGCTTTTTGATGCCCTGGGTTTGGTAGTGAGGAAATTGGCCAACCCTCTGTTTTCAGAGGGGTTGTAGTTTCTGCCCCGGGGAAGGATATGGTTTTTGACTGGCATTATACAGTAGTACTGTAAAAAAGGGAACAGAGAAAAAAAAATTTCTCCGTCAGTTTTTTAAATAGAAATATTTTTGTGTTCCCCTCCGCAAAGGTTAACAAGCTCCAGGGAGGCGCTTGTTGCAAAGACTTGCATTTTTGCACTGATTAAAGATTTTTAATGGCATGTTCTAAACACACATCAAAAACACTGAATTGCAGTGGTAGGTGCAATTGTCTCTTCAGCTGTTTATTCCTTGCGCCCTTGACTTTTATCTACGAAGTGAAGACCCACGTTCAGCCACGCGGCGCTTGCTACCCCCGCAGTCACTCCCACTCAAACGCTCCTTTTCCCCTGGGTCTCTCACCCTCCTCCCAACGTTTCTCAGGAAAGCACCAAGCTTAACAGCTTTTGCCACGCACAGAAGCTGGCTAATAAGCAAACGGGCTTTGTTTAAAACGACTTTTCTCCTCACAAGGTTTCAAGCAGCCATGCAAGGAGAGCGGGCGCTGTCGGGGAGGTGCCCCAAGGGGCCGCAGGACGATTATTGCAAGATTAATGGACACGCACCAACGGCTAACAGCGTAAGTTTAATATCAAGGTTCAAATTCAAGCACAGAAGTCAAACACATGATTTCAACAATACAAATTACAACACTTAAATGGTTACTATGTATCAAGCACAAATTAAGCTTAACTACTATAACTGCACCTAAATGAACATCAAAAAAAATGTATGTGTTAACATGTTTAACTAAAATACACGAAAGACCATTGTAGGTGACTGCTTTAAGTAAAATTACTCAACCTGAAAGAAATCTTCCCATTGCATCATTTTCTGGCTACATAATATTCCCTTTTGACAAACGCTTTTCAGACAAAATCGCTCGCAACTACCGCTTGCATAGGTCAGGCCATTAGACTGCAACACGTGCTTCCTAGCCCATACTTTGGCCAGAATTGTAAACTATAAACCAAACTTTAAAAAGGAGATTGATACACTGTACTCATATCAGGAAAAAAAAAAACTGACCTTTATTTTTTGTCATTCAATAAATAAAGCCCTTAACTGAGAAGTGCTCCATAGTCAAGTACAGAAGACTGCTTACTCAGAATGAATTACACATCCCCGATTTTAAAAACCTCAAACTGAAAATAGTTTTTATGTTAAATGATGTTTTGTTTTACAGGAGAATGTGGCCTGATTGGCGAGTGAGCTCACACTGCTGTGGACCACTGCTGCCAACAGCAAGAAATGCAACTCACCATCTCTATGATGAAGACACAAGGAAGCTGTATGTGTTAAATATTTTTTTGGTCTGTTTTTGTCTCAGAATTGTGTATTGCAGTGAGCCCCTGGACTGCAGCCAGGCTTCTGGCAGAGCCTGCTGCAAGGTGCTGTAAAGCCTTCAGCCTCCTCATCCTTCACTGCTGTAATGCCCTACGAGCAGCAGGGATTTTACTGAACACTTTATTGAATAGTGTTTTTCTGTAAAATGGTGCATAGTTAAATAAATCTGTGTGGTATTTAAGTTTCACATTAGATCTAGGACTGGAATAGTGGGAAGCATGCTTGTTTATGAAAAGGCAGAGTAGCCAGATTTTCCAAAAGGTTTGCTTAAGATTTATCACTTACAATACACACTAAAGAAATTATGCCCAAGCCAGAAGTACAAGGGTAGGAAGTGGAGCAAATTATTTCAACACTAAAAATAAACTATTTATAAACTACAAGTAATAAAATATTTTAAACAAATTCTTTTCAAAACAAATTTAATCAAACATTAACTAAATTTAACATTCAATTTCACTAATCTTTGAAGTGTAAAGTTTTAAAATACACATGCTGTTTGCAAAATACCAATAAACATGTTAATTTGTATTCCCGGTAATTGTCCATCATTGTGGTGGTCCTCTTCCGTTATGGTGAGATCCAAAGTAACAAGCTCCAAACTTCCCACACCTGCTCAATCCTTGCTCTGCGGGGCCAGGCTCCTCAGGGCAGTTCAAGCCAAATAGGGCGAGCAGTTGGCTAGAGAGAAGAGATGGGGAAAAAAACAGACATTTTTAAAAGCTCACTGCATTCTCACTTCCTACATGACCTGCCATGATTAAGGAATGTAAGCTGTAAGGAAAGTTCTTACAGGTTTCTCCAGATGCTGTTGCCTTCTCCCTTAACACTAACTCAAATAGCTGAAAAAAGGTTTAGTCAACAGTTCAGAAAAGACCTGGTTAAGAGAGAGAAGTTAAAAAGAACTAATAATTGCAGTTTTGTTTTCTTCCAGTTCTAAACCTACAAAAACATACAGTACATTAGTGTATAGAAAGCCCTAATACCTTTTTTTTTTTTTTTTAAGTGGTGAAGATCAGTATTTTCTCAGCTTTTAATTCTTTTAAACAAAATTCCCCTTTGTTTCAATGCTGTTGAACAGAAAATATTAATAAGGACAACTTTCATGTATTAGATCACTAGACACTGAAGTTTCAGTTATTGGTAACAGTACCGGGGCGGAAGTCTTTCATACTACACATATTTGGCACTGGTCATCAAGGGAAGCGCCAAATTCTGCTACATCCATCACAGATCTGCCTTGTCCTCAGTGAGGTCCCCAAAGGGCCAGAGAAAGGCACTAAATGCAGTGATATTTTGAAGTTACTGCCTTCACTGCAGTCATTTTTATGACTTGCTCCATTTTTCTTATCTGTTTTTCTCCAAGTTCTGCTATGCAGCTCCAGACTTAAAATTTTGTTTGCTGTCTAGAAGCAGCAGAATCAGAAAAATAAGTGCCTCTTCAGGACAGATGCTGGATGCCCCAGAAGTTTCCAGCAATAAAGCTGAAAATAGTGCTAAATCCATGCTCAGTGTCAAACTGCCTTATAAGCTTAAAAAATGCAGAAAAAATGGTAATCCCCCATTTAAAAAAAAAAAAAAAAAAAGGAAAAAGAAAAGAGTCCTCAGAAGTGACAGACAAACCGCACGTAACACAAATTCATTCACAACAGCATATGCCAGAAAGGAAAGCATTTATCTTCCTGCAACAAACTGTAGAAAGCTAAAAATACCCCTTCTTCAAAGATGATATAAAGACATTAGTCTTTTCTTTCACATGAGATTGACTACCCCAAGAAAAAGTCTGAGTCATCAGTGTAGTAACTTCTCCAGTTCTGAACACAAATCTGCAACGACGCTGGAGATCAGATCGAGGCCATCTCAAGCTCAGATCTTTTAGCACCGTGAAAATCAGTATAATGCTTAAATAACTACAGTCTATAGAAAACTCTATTTTAATAGAAATAACAAGTTGGTTATTTTGCAGAGTAAAAGTATAAATAAAAGAAAGAGCGATAAATATAAACCAAAGTAAAATAAAAATAAATGTAAATAAAAAAATATGAAGTATAAATAAATTTCTGAATATTTTATCTTGGTCTTCATATTTGGCACTACCTATATTTTGGTTATCAAGTAATGGTCATTGCTTATACTTTTTAGCTATTTAAAACAAGTATTCTGCTCCTCCTTATTCTTTTCACAATTTCTGTAGTATCTTTAAATATAGCTTATTCATCTTTCAGTGAAATCATACTTTTATTTTCTCTGAATATCGGTTTCAAAATATTCTGGTGACACCATGTGGTAAACTGTCGTACCACAGACTGTTTAGGACTGGTGGATGTGGTATCAAACAAGCCTTCTGTTAAATAAACTGGAATACAAAAATATATAGCACTGAAATAAATTTCCTTTATCTCATACAGAACACCTTGATTTTAACAATCATGACATATTGAGGGAATCCAAGAGATTCCAGATATTTTGCTTACTGTGTTGAGAAAAAATAAATACTTCTGTACTAATGTATTGAAAAGGAGAAAACAATTTTAGCTGTATCTGCAGTACAACAATACTCGGATACAAAAAACACACTACCTGTAATAACCAAGAGAAACACAATGAAGTTCCAGAATCCATATTTGGTGATGATTTATACAGTAAGTTTGTCTTAGAAATCTTTATTCTTGCAGTTACAGTTCTGCTTTTTCTATTGACTAAATATACATAACATCTGAAAAAAGAGACTTCTGGGCAGAATTTAGCTGGGGGGGGAAAAAAAATCTTGTTTTATACATTCAACCTATATAAGTAACTCTATCTTGTACAATATGAAAGAAATATTTGCATAGAAATGTCTGCTTAGGCCACCAAAAACCTGGATTAAGGGTCTATTCCTATATAGAGCGCCAGTTTACAGAATGCTCTTGCCTTGCTCAGAACCTACACAGTAAACAGGAACCATCAGACTGTCTTTTCTTATACAAACGTCCTCTCCCCATGCAGTACTGACCAAAGCACCTTGAAAGCCCCCATCTGCAATAGTGCAGGGCTGCTCTGGCTATTCCTGGCAGCTGCCAAACCAGCGCAGTAGGTGCTTGTTCAGACACCTTGGAGATCCCTGAGCTTCAGCATTTCCAGACCCTGCTATCTCACACCGTGGCCTCCTAAGAACTCCCCCCACCAAGATGCTTGTGCCCATGTTTAGCACTACCGCACAAACATTAAAATTCGGATCCCTTTTAAATAGTTAAGTAACTAACTGCAATTGGGCAACGGCAGGTTTCAACAGAAGATAGTTCTTATAAGCTATTAAAATGCTGTCTACACTTCAAAAATATTTACAACTTTCTGAGTCCATGTCTCTCCAAGAACGTGAACTCCATATTTGAATACAGAAGTAGTAAATAAAATTCTAATACATCTCCGTATTAACTCAAGGGATATCAAGATGAAGCTTGTTGACATTTTATGTCTATCTTTGGAAGAGACAGGACTAGACAAGGATTTTCCTCTCTGACCTTCCAAAATCAAGCTATTTTACTGGACTGTGTATTTTCCCTTTAAGAATCAGAAAGCTTATGAAAACAGAACCTAAAAACTGGTCTAAATAAATCAAAACAAGCATTGGGAAAAAAGAATTAAGAGGATACTGAATGTACCCAATGTTGCACCCCAACAGTACAGAAACTGCAACTACTAAAATAATAAAGTCTATTGTCATAAAGGAAAGAATGCTCCAAGTATACATTTTAGATTTTTGCAGGCAGCTTTCCTTCTCACTTTGTTCCTAAAGCACTACAAGAACAGTTCTCGCAGTAGCTAGGTATAAAGGTAAATAAGACCCTTGTATCTTCTGGCAAAGTCATACTCTTGCACACTAGATGCTCTCTGGACTTCAGCATGGCACAGACTATTAGAAAGAAGCTTCTCATTTTCCATTCTGGCTGGTAACAATTTTGTTTATGCAGTTACATTTCCAAATTCTCAGTGCAGGCCCTTCTCATCCACCTACCTTAACTTGGTTATATGATTTTAAAGGGGGAAGAAAAAAAAAAAAAAAGTGGCAGAAATTTTAAGCTCCTGTAAGGATGTTACTTACCAGTAGCATGCATCTCATCTGTGCACACAAGTTGTTTCCAACCAGGAAACATTCTGATGCTTTTCTCAGCATCATTGCTATTTATAGGGATATAAACATGTCCATCCAGCATCATTCATCAGAGATGCCAGACCACTTGCTTCAAGGAGCAGAAGGATCCTTTCCAGCAACTCTTCTTTAGCCTCAGACAGTTCTTTACAATTACCATTATCAAGTTAGAACAAAAATGACCTCTGCAGATTAGACAGGAAGAACCTTTCTATTTCTACAGTCCTTAAAGCATCAGGACAATGCTCAACAGCAACATGTTTATCAACAAGAAGGAGCTGTATATTTCAAAAGTCAGTCACACAAGTCTGCTTGGTACAGGCCTCTTCATGCTCTGTGCTAGTGCCAAACCCAGTAACAAGACTAGATGGAGGCCCCTAAAATAAAAATAACTTCTGTAGGTTAAAAGATAAAAAGCACTACAAATTCTAGGCCAAGCTTTTAAAATCTGAACCTGGGATTTGGAAATCCCAATAGATGAGAATTTACAGCCTTTGAAGTGCTACCAAACATTAAAGACAAGCACTGCTAATTCAAATTCATATTAAAATGTCTTCCCTATAGTACTTAAAACTGCAACTGAAAAGATGAAAAGCTCAAAAGAAAAAAAAAAAAAAAGGACACAACAGCAGCAGTAAATTCTTTACATTCTGTTTTTTTAACCAGTTGTGAATAATCATTTTTATGCAACTCATTCCCTGTAATTGTGCCAGTAATTCTTTCTCAAAGCAGTATAGGAGAGAAAGTATTTTTTACTTCAGATAATGCTACCTGGAAGACACCAAATGGACAGGAATATGCACAGCCAGGCACAGAACCTAAAGCTGCCTCTTTATTTTAGGCAATAAATTGAGCCCCACATCACTATTTCAAGTTTAGCACTGTTTTAACACTTTTTGTTCAGAATTAGGTTATAAAGGTTTGACCCTGATTTTGCTAACTATGGAAAAAAAATAAAAGAGAAGGACTTAACTTTCCACATTAGACAAACACATGAAAAAACAAACACAAATAATGTTCTATCATTAAAAATAAATTACTTGGTTCACGTGAAAATATCACCTTTTTGGAAGTGACCAACTTAAGCAAATAGAACATACGGCTGCTCAACTAGAGAAAAAGCAGCCAGTTTTTATTTTGGAGATTCTTCTTCCTCTAGGAACTTCTGGACATACAAAAATAAGAAGTAAGTTTCTGAGCATAAGATAGAAGTCTGCCTGAATTTCAGTTTTACATTGCAGTAAAAGGCATCACAGTCCATCTTGATGCAAGTCCACTACAAACTTCATCCAAAGAAAAACCTCACCACAATCTGAGCTTCAAGAGACTTCTAAAACAAGTGAGAGAAAGACAGCAACATATTTTACCAGACTTTTAGCAATGAGTTTTTCCAATCCAACAAAACTAGAACAAGGAAAAGATACAGACATCTTAGAGGAGATGACAGGAGCCATTCTGACCTTAGAGATCAGGACCACACACATTCCAGTTTCTTGAGCAGTGTCACTTTTAGAGTGGTTGTGCTCCTGGGTGCGCATAGCAATTCTGGAAAGGGTGCCGTGCTGTTACTATGTTGTACTTGTATTCAAGAGCTGCACTGCACAGGGTCCCCAGGTCTGACACCAGAAAGACTCTTGGACTGCACAGAGCAGAGACTTCCCACTGAGAATATCCCCTTCCAGATGGAAAGCCCAGCCTTAGAAGGCAGCCATACTAACAGAGGCTTTACTTAAAGCTACTAAAGCGACCTACTAATACACAGAAATAATAAGGCACAAAAGCGTAACTCACCTGA
>JAWLRI010000576.1:2312355-2334628 GCA_034781795.1 Crypturellus tataupa | reverse complement strand
CTGACCTTAGAGATCAGGACCACACACATTCCAGTTTCTTGAGCAGTGTCACTTTTAGAGTGGTTGTGCTCCTGGGTACGCATAGCAATTCTGGAAAGAGTGCCGTGCTGTTACTATGTTGTACTTGTATTCCAGAGCTGCACTGCATAGGGTCCCCAGGTCTGACACCAGAAAGACTCTTGGACCGCACAGAGCAGAGACTTCCCACTGAGAATATCCCCTTTCAGATGGAAAGCCCAGCCTTAGAAGGCAGCCATACTAAGAGAGGCTTTACTTAAAGCTACTAAAGCGACCTACTAATACACAGAAATAATAAGGCACAAAAGCGTAACTCACCTGAAGTTCCTAGACACTGGAGGAGAGTCACAAACAATTCCCTTAGGACCACAGCAAAACACAAAACAAATGATCCCTATAGACAGTAAGACACTAGTTTGTATTAGCAGAGCAGCCTAACTGTTTCCACAGAAAAGATCTGTTTTGCCAAGGCTCACTGGAAAGACCTTTTGTAGTGACAGGAAATATTATCACCATGCAAAGCATGAGCAATATTTCAGAATACATTGTGCACAGTCCTTGCCATGCTCAAAGAAACCACTCAACCAATGTGTCTCAGCTGAGTAGTGACTCAGCAGATCACAAAAATTAAGTGACTGTTTCCCTAACTTGATCTTATAAAGATCATGGCTGTTTCTGAAACTGACAATATTATAAAGTTCAGTTCTATCTCTTTTTCAAATACACTATGACCTAAGGGCCAGAAAGGGAGTGCTAATTAGGGCGCAGAAGGAAAATTATTCAAAAGAACAAAATGTAATAAATTATACAGAACTTTGACCAGAAACATATGTAGCTTTCAAAGCATTATGGTATGGGTCCACAACAGCCTTCGAAACAGTACCAGAATCCAGTTTCCTTTAGGGTGGACTTCACAGATGATGGTAACATTTACTAATGAAATTATCTGGCATTAGAAATCAGTTCTGCTGGATGCAATACAATACACATTACAAACCACATTATTAGAGAAGTGGAAATTTCAACACAGGAACTAGATGGGATGTTACATGTTATATTATTTATTTATATCATTTTACAAAGCAACAGGGGCAACATGCTCAGTCAGTAATGCCGTAATCTGTACCCCCAGTTATGGTAAGAATAGACTTTTTAATAAAATGTGACTACCAGAAAGGCAAGTTTTGGTTAGGAAGCAGGATGTATACTCAAATGAAGATGTTATACTTCTAAGTAATTAAGAATAACTGCCTTACTTCTCCCCCATTTACTTTCTCTTTATATTAATAACAACTACACATACTAAACGACAGTGATCTTTACTCAAAGTTACCTTCAGTTGAGCTCTCTAATGATATTCTGCTATAGTGTTGAGAATGTCTGTAGAAAGAAATCAAACCAGCTTACCACAACAATTTATTCATCTGCATATGCACTAGCCGCTTCTGCTTTACCTCTCACGATGTTAAATCAAGAATATACACAAACTTTCAGCATCGCGTGGATGACCTTACAGCTATCTAAGCCACTTATAAAGAACAGCTAGATGACATAAGTAATTTAAGGCAAGCAAATGAAAGCAAAAAAATGACACAGTCTAAAAGTTGACACTGTTCCTTCAAGTGCTCTCACCCTGGTGTTGCACATGGAGCTGAATATGCAAGATACACAGGACACAAGATGCACACAAGCCCCCACCATTTTTAAGTAACTTTTCTAGTTTCTGCTCTTAAGAACTAATTAAAAGCCTTTATGCTTACCTAGATGTAGAAGTGTAAACTGTGCTGCCAACTCCTTTGCATCTTCTAATGTTGTGCAGAGTTTGTCTGGCATGAAATAACTCTGGGAACCATTCGCTATAGTAGGAATAATTATCTTGTACACTAACAGTATTTTCCCATCCTGACTTGTGGTTGAATACAAGTAGTATTCTGGTGGCGCCCAGTTATTTTTATTGCAATAATAATCCAGGTGCATTACTGCAGAACTGAAGTGACTGGATTTTAAAGAATACATGCTAATTGGAGTAAGCTTTGTTCCTGGAAAAAATGGATATGTGCACCTTTCAATTTCAGAGAGGTTTGGACTGTGCTGGCCGTTAGCACGAACTGAAAGATTTGATGTTTTTCCTAAGGATTTTTGATGACCATCTTCTTTATTAGGAAACCCTAAGAGACTTTCAGAGTTGGGACTAATCTGCCCGTTAAGATGCTGTCTCCAAGTACTTTCTTTGTTAACTGGCTTTGCCAATGTTACCTCAATGCTAGCTCCATCAATGCATTTTCCATTCATTACAGACATAGCAGCAACTGCATCCTCTCTGTTGAAAAAATGAACAAAAGCATAGTCTCTCAGCTTCTTTACACGTTCAACTACTCCTGGCTTGAACTTGTTGAATTCAGCTTTAATTGTGTCTTCTGTAGTAGATATCATTAAATTTCTCACATACAATACTTTAACTCTCTGCATTGTTTCTTCATCAACTTCTTTCTCGGGGTCTGCCCAGTCTACTTGAATAGTATGACCCCAGAGTTGGAATGTTCCTACAGCAAAGAAGCATTAGGCCGGTAAGATGCAAGGGAAAGAAAAAATGGTATCTAGCACTATCTATTCTTAAATAATATATATGTTTCCAACACACAAACACACACCCTACATGAAACAGTGAGTTTTGTTGCCTGCCTCCACTTAACAAAACATGAAAATGCCTACTCCTTAAAATTATTACACAAAATGATACTTTGCAAAAATTAGAAATGTGGGTATCCGTATCCATTAGGTTCACTAAGCACGATTACCTGTCAAAACAGAGACTTGGTCAAACATGCACACGAGCACACACACACGTGCAACAGCCCCAAACACGAGATTTTACTTGTTGGCAAATACAACCAACTTTAATAAGATTAACACCTAAAAGAAATAAGTGTTAACATTTGTAAAAAGTAACCTACGCGTGTATGCACTAGCATGAGTCTTTTTGTATTTTGCAATGGATACTGAAAAAAATGCACCAAAAAAAGAAAAACAAACAAGAATTTGTTATTCAAGTCAACATTTTGAGCATTACAGAATTAGCTTTATTAGAAAATAGGGATATCTTTCCAACCACATTTTTAAGCTCAACTATAAAAGCATTCCTATGCAGGGACTCATGCATGCAAACGAAAACTGGAGTGTGCCCAAGTATCTTGGCGTAAAATGTGTTTATAAAGCAGGTATATGTTAATTTGTTCTCAATGCTGATAAAATTTGAATTTAATAAAGAAAAAGTGAACTGTTTATACATGAATCAAAAACAAATCTTTAGCTGAGGCAGCATTGCACATTTTTTTTAACTTTCAAAGTACTATACAGCAATGAAAATAGGAATGAAAAAAATAATCACTCCCCCCAAAACTCTTGAATTAACTAAATACAAATAAAAATAAAAAGGCTTACCTGGGATGAGCCGCCTTCGAGCCATCGCAGCTGCTCTGTGAGATTCATATTCAACAAAAGCAAAACCACGATTTTTAGTTTTATCAGTGGCATTTGGATAAACAATGACATCCACCACTCCTTCTGTAACTTTTTTCATTTCATCCAGTATTTCCTCCTTCTTCTTTTCTTTTGGAATTGCTCCAATAAATAGCCTGCAGTTGTCCAAGCTTACGCAGACACCAATAAACTTCCCTGGACGGATTTCATAATTATTAAGAATCCTAATAGCTAGTTGGGCCTCCTCTTTAGTGGTGTACATCACAAACGCATAGCCTCGATTCTCGCCACTGAATTCCATCATCAGTCTGAACTCATAGATTTTCCCCGCTCTCTCAAAAACAGGAACCAGTTCATCTTCATACATATCACGAGGAATCTTTCCCACAAAAACTTCACATCCACGAGGCGGAGGAGGGCCTTCCCAACCTTAAAATAAATGGCCCAACAAAGAATCTTAGCACAAATGCTCAAAAGATACACTTCGCTCACACAGTTTTGCAGTGGATGGTGGAGGGATTTATTCTTAGCATTAGTTTAGGACTGGCATATTCTCATTCAATAATTAAACCTTGTTTTTGTTACATTTATAAAATATATTGCTGGCTTACATCATTCTTCACCACACACACAGACTTTTTACTTACCTCTTTCATTTTGATACACTTATCAGCTCACTGAAACTAGCATCATTTAAAGCACTGACAGACTTGTCTGCTTGCCTTTCAAAGATTTTCCTCTTAAAATTATGTTAATACAAGTGATATATAAAAATTAACTGAGTTGCTAGAGAAAGACTTTAAGCTGTATTTTCTACCCTAACCTTAGAACATTGAACTATTTTGCTCCACTTTTTGCCCACATTTTAAGAAATTCTGATCAGGCTCCCCAGTGGTAATATTTTTTTTCCCTTCATGTCATTCAGAAGCGTTGGACATTCTGATTCCACTTTCTCTTTTCATCCATCAAAACAGGGTTTCCCTAAAGGAGGTAAGATCCTTCCTTAATCTATCCCTTTTTCTGTAGCAAGAAAACAACTTCTTCCTAAAAAGTAGCCACAGTTTTCCATCAGCTGGAAATGGATAGTAGAGATAAAAATATCTACAAAAGAAGGGAGTCCATAATTCACATCTGAAAGCTGAAAGTATGGATGTTTTTGTTGTTAAGCCAAGCAGATGTTTTTTTCAATTTCATTCATTTTTTTTTCTGAAATTTTAACAAGAAAGATTCCTATAAAGTTTAATTTATGAAAAACATGTCTTGCCAGACATTTCAGTATCCTAAAAGATTTTAACTTTGCAAAAGGAGTATATTTAATACTACCTAATGTTCTAAATAAACATTAGTCATTATTCTATAATGTTTAAGAACTGGCTGAGGTCTCAGAAAAAGTTCAATGATACACTGAACTCGATTCAGTACCGTTTTCCAAAGAATTGCAGAGGGCGCCATTTACCTAAATCTTGGAAGTTGGTAAAGCAGGTTAGGTAATGGAGGTAATTACCATGTAGCTGATTTTAGACAGGAGAAACTTCCAAAAACAAATCATTTTAATGTGGTGGTATATTAAGCCTCATGTGAATAAGCAATGCAAAAATGCATTTTATTTCTAGGATATGGGAACAATGACAAAAAAAAGTTTAATAGGAAAACAAACAAACCTGCTGCTCTATTTCTCTCACTCCATTCAAGTTTCCTCATTCAAAATAGCAACAAACTCATTTTTTTAGACATTTATTCCACAAACTTTCAGCCTTTGTAGCACAAGATATTTTGTATCTATATTCATATAATCATGCCTTTAACTAGAATAATCTATGAACATCTTCAACTAAGAACACTTTTATCAGCCTTAAAATCTAGGAGTTATTTTAAATTTACCTTCCAAAATAAATTTAAGTGCTGAACAAAAGCTTTTTTTGGACTGTTAACTGCAATTGCTGTACACTGCTGCAAAAAAAAAAAAAAAAAAATCCACACACTTCTTTTCCAATGAAGGCTGTAAGCTCTAAAAGCTCAACATTTTAAGATTTTCTTCTCAGAACATTTTTTTTAAGTTATATTACACGTGAGGAACAGATTAGTCAACTCTAAGAAGGAAAAGAGTTATTTTATTTTTATCGGTGTTATTTCAGAAAGCAGAGTTGTCATGAAAAAAGCACATGTCCATGCAAGTGGTAACCACAGGCATACTTTAGGCTGAGGTCTGCCTGTTACTGCTCATTTGCTTTAAGTGACAGTGCCACCAAACGTTTCCATCCATGTTCTCAGCCACCTGAAAACAGCATTTTCAATTCCACATCTGCTTTGCCCTGACAGCCTTAACTGCTGTTACAAGCTGCAACTTCTTACGTCCATCAACAGCTGTTCAACGTAGTTCTGGCACAAGAACTCTCAAATTTTTGAAGTTATAAAAGTGTATCAAAACTCCCATGTTCTGTTGCCTATACATTTTTCCTGAGCATCTGCTACTGATCACTATGAAGATACAGGACCTGGGGTTGCACAGCTTTTGTTCTGACCCAGTATAGCCATCTTTATATACAATAAACTAACTCCATAAAGGAAATACTCACCTGGTGGAGGACCACCAAATTTCCTTTGCCCATTCTCTTGAACCATGCTGTACCCAGTCTTCTCCATCAGCGCCAGTAAGGCAGCCTCATTTTGTGTTCCACTTCTGACTTTGCCAGATCCATTTGTTACATCTGTATTTTCCTCATGCATATCTGCAATAGCTTCAACATTACAAGTCATTTACATTTAAAGAATTCTAAGTTACTATTTACATACAGAAGCTATCAAAGCACAGAAAAACAGTTTATGCTGTATGTATTTACTGATTTTAAGCTTAGCGTAAAGCCTCCAGCTCTACATCCAACTATTGCCATCTATGTACTTACTTTCAAAAGATTAATCAGCAACTATAGATCCTAGATTAGAAACAGCATAATACGCAAGTTACTCTTCAGATACTCACACCTATGTTTCAAGTATGCTACTTTTCAAGTATACTGAAAAATTCTTTCATACACCATCAAGTTATTGCAGTTGTGTATATCTATACACTATTCAAAGTAAAATGTTCCCCTTCTTATTAACATGTTCTATAAAAATACCTGTAAGAGGTACCTTTAAGCGCATGCCTAATTAGTACTAACAGTTCAAAAAATTCAGAACAATACAATTTAACTAAAACCAGAACAAAATAAGACAGAATAGGCTGACAGAACTAAGAAGCTGAGATAAACCTACCACTGGGCATCCTTACTTTGATGCCTTTATCCACTTCCACAATGTCTTCAAAGAAAAAAAGTACATTATTACAGTTATTACTGCTCCACCTCAACTGACTACTTTCTGCTACGCCAACCCTCCTCACCACCACCACAGCTTAGGGTTTCTGTCATCTAGGTGATGGGAAACAATACCAAGAAACCTATATGCTCTTATCAAGTCTGCTAATGAAGCCCCCTTAAGCAAATAACCAAATAAAACCTCACTGCCTCTCTAAAGGTCCACAGTTCTCAGCCAAAAGCAATTTTCTTCAAAATGAGGCACAACCCCTTACACAAACAGCAACCAGAGTGACTTAAAACAGCCTAACCCCAAAAGTTTGCTAGTCTTGTAATGTGGTAAGATCATCTGCTATGCTTCTCATTCTCCAAAATGAGTATTCCAGGTATGAATCACCAGCAGAAACAGAAGTTACACAAAAATAAACGTAACTATATTCTTTTCCCAAATTATAAATAAAGAGTTTGTTGTTGTTTTTGTGGAAAAAATAGCCATTTCTTTCTGCTGAGAAGGTCCTTATCTTGGGATAGAAATCCATGTGAGCAGCCATTTTGGAAAGCAGTTCATTCGACACCCGTTGCAGGTTATTAAAACAATTGATCCCTAAATGACCCAAACTCATCAAAAGGAGACTCTACAAAGGAAACGGGTGAGTGCAACCTACACCTGGAAATCAACACTTAAGAGACCACAGCATGATTCCCACTCACTGCACATGGTAGTCCTCTCAGCAGTTCGGTTGTATTTACCGTGTCTCACAGCCTGCAGGCCGTATGCACAGAGATGCTGTAATCAAGTAATGTTTCCGCAGACTCAGGGCTAGCGAGGTGCAGGGAGCCCCTGACAAAACCCAGTGTGAGTCAGAGCTAGGTCTCTCCTTCTCTCATCCCGTTCAGTCAACCACGATCTGCAAGAGCAGCAATGATCTCCAGGTTAAAAGCATTGCACCTGATTAAGTGTGCAATGCCAGAGCAGGACGAGGGAGCAGAGGACGGCACGGGTGACCAAGGACAGGCCCCAGGCAGGCAGGGCAGCCTGAAGAGCCAGGCGGGGAGTAACAAGGGCAGCCTCCAACGCGCAGAGCCGCACGTCCAGCGGCCGCCGCTCCCTTTGCCTCACGCCCTCATGTCCCTCCCCGCCACCTTCACCTGTCCCCACAGCGCGGCGACGACCTAAAGCCGCTGCGCCACACCGGGGACCCGCCGCAGACCGCCCCCGCGGCCACGGCCAGCACCAGCCACCCCACCCTCGCTCGCTCGCTCAACGCCGCCGCGGCACCTTTCCCTCTCTCCGCCGCAGCAGCCAATCGGCGGCCGCCCAGCGGCGCAAGGGCGTGACTGACGGGCGGCCCCAGCCAATCGCAGCAGCCCCGCGGGCGGGGCCTCGCAGCGGAGCTGTTTAAACCGCCCGGCCGTTGGCACGAAGGGCGCTAGCCGCGCGCACGTGACGCCGAGGCCGTTGGGACCGTTGGGCGCGGGCGGCGCCGCGTGACCCGCCCCGCGGGGGTGGGGCGGAGCTAGCGCCTCGCGGCGGTAACGGCGGCGGTGCGAGGGGCAGGCGTCAAAAGTACCGGAAAACGGCTTTAAAAAAAAAAAAAAAAAAAGGCAAACGGGATTGGTTTTAAAGTTCTTTAATTTGTTGCTACTGCGGTGTTGTGGCCTGTTGTCTCCAGGTAACGAAAGACTCAAATCCCAAAATTTACGTTGAAGATTCCCCTGGCCCATGTTTGACTTTGCAATAAGCCAGAGAACCTCTGGAATTTTATCTTAGAGGAAATTCAAATTCGCTTTCATTAAAAAACAGAATTTTTAGCATTTCAGATAGGTATCACTGTGAACTTGTTGCTTAATACAGCACATTAGGTATTTCACCTAGATAAGTTTGCTTTTTTTCTCTCTCTCAAAGTGAAAGATGATGCTTCTTAATAATGACACATGTGTGTGTTCTGCAAATTGTATCTCCATTAAAAGATGCTGAATGACTTACATGCCAAAGCTGTTACCTTTAAAATTAAATTTCACCACCTCTTCATTTGTTCACAGTTCTTTCCACATCTAATTCAGTCATGAAGCCTCTAATAAGAATGCCTTAGGGGTATATTTACATTAAATGAAGTTTGCAGCATTTGACTGCAATTCAGTGTCCTTGTCCCTTTGGAAACTAACTATGTTCTGGCAAAAAAAAAAAAACTCCCCTGTGTTTCAGATTTTACTGGTCAATGAAAGCCCTGAAAGAATGCAGACAAGTCTCTTAAATTCTGATTTAGGAACTCTTTAGTATTTTCTGTCTTTTTCCTCTTTACATTTCATACAGGTGACACCTTACTGGATGGATGCCCAGCTCATTTCTGGAATACTAATTGCTCATGTGCTATAGAAGCCAAACATTTGTTCATCGGGAAATTTTAACCTGTTTCAGTATTTAACAGTAGCACCTCACTAGAAACAATATTTAAAAAAAAAAAAAAAAAAAAAGTTTTCCACTTTGTAAAATGGCATAAATAAAGGAGAAGATCAAAATAACCTGAAAGAGCATTCATTGCCTACCTTATGATCTCCTAATAAAACATCAAAGTCAAACCTGAGTACTAAGGACTTGGGTTTTCTTACTGACCCCCTCTCCCTAGAAGAAATTAATGACCCTTTTTCTCCCTTTGTTCCCCAGGTGCTAATTGGGGATTGCTGTTCCCACTGCCCCTGGCCCACAGGTGCTGGTTGTTTTTTGCTCTCCAGTAGTCTAATGGTTCAGCATAACTAGGTTTTACTAGGAACAGCTGTTTCTAACTTGTAGCTTTTGCTGCAACTTCTCGGCTGCAATGATGAAACCCCGAACTGAGGATTTTTATGCCTTTTCTAAAAATAAGCAATGCAACGTTTATAGGCAAATGCTTTTTATTAGTTGAAAAACAGCTTATATACTTGAAAGGGTCTCATGGCCAAAACAAAACTTCAGGGAGCTCAATGCTCCCTGAAATGCTGCTTTTCTTGCTGTAGAACTAGAAGATCCCTCAGCAAGCAAACTCCTGAGTCCATCTTCTATTAAAAAAAAACTAGTTAATTTTAAGATTTTATATATAAGATATATATAAATCTTGGAATCAGTTGGAATAATTGTAAGGTATAAGCCATCTCTAATTCTTCCTCTTGAAAGGCACTTCTACCAGCATTTTTTTTTCATTTCTTCCCCTTTCTCATATGTCATTGTGTAGTGAATTATCCCACTCATTTATCAGCAACCATCCGTTGGGAAACTGAAAACTAAGGAGGCTGATTACATTTTCACTTCTATTTCTCGGAGTGTCACCGTTCACAACAAAATAACAGCTTCTGTTAATCATAATTATGATTATGATAATTATGATATATTTATTTATTATTTTATTTATTTTGTTATTTTATATATATTTATATATATATATGTGTGTGTGTGTGTGTGTGTGTATATAAACTCACAACTCTTCCTAAATAATGCCATATTTTAACTGACTTACTCCTAATGAAGGACTACTAGAGTCTGGGGGGAGCAGAGCAGGTTCAGAAGAGTGTTCATTATTTATCGGAGTACTTACTTCCCTAGTGCTTTATTGAATCAGCATCCAAGTTCCTATCTGCTTAATTTTTAATCCTGATAAATCTGAATGTGGTTGAAAAGATCATTTTACTGGAGTTATATATTATTTGGGAAAAGCCCATGGCACAAATTCTACCTAGAAAAATCATTTAGTTATTATATGATACAGTGTGCTCTTTGCCCCAAAGATTTATACTGTTCCTATTAATCTCTAAGATACACTGAGTTAGTTTCCTCAAAAATGTCTGCTCAAAGCTGTCACAGATCTGAGGAATGAGGAATAAGAGCAGAGTCTTGGCAAGATTATGACATTTATTCCTTTGAGTAAATTTGATAGTGTGAAAAAGGTCTTTTTCTAACATATTTTATTTCACCGGCTGCCCCAGACAGTTGCTATAACACAGAAGTCCTTGATGTTTTATGCTTTTTAACTTCTGTTTTATTGGAATGCTAGCAAGCCCCAGCACATATATTCCTGCAGTGGACTGGTACTGCAGTCATAATATGTTTTAATAGAAACATAAAAACATAAGATGGCTTTATTTTTTCTATTTTTTTTTTTAGTCAGAGTAAGCTTTACTATGGCCTGGAGCGGGAAGGAGGGTATGTAGTATTTCTGCACAGTGACAGGTTTGATATGTAGGTAGTCCAAATACTTTAAAAGGAAGCAGACATCCTTTGAAGTTTACACAAAGGATGTAGAAAACCTAGACATAATATGATTGTAAATCTAATTATAGCAAGCTGTCTAGAAAGGCTTAATTTCAGTCCATCAATCCATTTTATTTCAGGTTCCATTTTATCAAGTACTTGCGACGCTTGTTTAGTAGGATCTCCTAACACGGCAGTCTAGTGCCTAAAGGCTCTTCTTGAAAGGTGCCATTTGTGCTCGTACAGATTTATTCCTTAAAAGAATAAGGACCTTTTGAAATTATAAAATCTCAAAATTAGGTAGTGCTGAAATAAGCATTACTGCAAAGATTAATTGTAAAGAAAACATTGCACAAGTGCTCTCTTTGCTTTTCAGACTGCTTTGGGGCACGCATGCAGAAAATACACTGTATGATTTTAACATGCATTTGGGCAGAAATGAAAAAAAATGAATCCTGAAACATGTGTTCTGTTCAGTTAGAGGAATATCCTGAATTTCACACAAGTGATTTAAATTGCAGTGATGCGAGATGTACACAGCAACTTGTAACACCTGCCTGCTTGTGTTTGCCCTTACATCTGCAGGACTGCTGCTTATTGCCACCTGTACCCGACCCTTAAAAATCTGTACTCCCTGTGACCAAGCCATGCTTGTCATCGCTAAGAAAAATAGCTGCTTACTGGCAGTACAACTAACACATGGGAGTGAAAGAACTGTTTTTAGTTACTGGAAAAAAAAAATAGGGCCAGGGACAACTGACTGTCCTTCCCATAAATACTGTGAATTTGTGATTTTATATGGTCCTAAAGTGCTATTCTGTCTGCTTTCTGAGCAGACTTTTAAAATGAATTCTGAATTGGCAATATATCCTGTGCATGTCTGTCAGCAACAATTAAAGACATTTAACTTTTTTTGGTACGTCCGAAAGTTACTACTGCCTAAGAACTTTGACACCAAACTTTTCTTTCTGCACCTAAGGAAAACACCAACAGCTACAGACCAGACTTCTTTTACTTTACCACTGATGCCTTAGTGCTCATCAGAGGACTCGAAAGATTAGAAAGTCGAGTTCACTCTCAACTACTGTTCATTGTTTGAATTCTCTGTAAATATTGTCAGAAAGTATTTCAATTTATAGGAGTTTTTGTGCAAATTTTTAATGTGCTTTGAGTACTGGAACCAAATAGACATTAAGCAAAAAGTCTTTGGTCATATCTGATCTGACCTACACATTAGCTGAAAGTATATCAGGAAGCCTAAGGATTTTTATATAACATTACATTATGCACTTTCTTTAATGCTTGAGTAAATAAACTATATGGAGTGGAACGATTGAGAACGGGATTTTTTATGTACTTGACTTAAATATTCAAATACATCAAGAGATAATAATAGTAAGTTCTTAAATATGTAAATGTAGTTTAGAAAATGGAAAGACTGCCACTGTTTATTTAGGCTGTACACACTCTGCGTTGAATTCCAGCTTATTTGGAGAATCCTAAAAGACATTGATTTATCAAGCTCAAGCCCTTTGAATTCATAAGGCAGCTGCTGCGAGCTGCTAACTAGCTGTTAAGTCAGGAAGCCCAGGAAACTCAGGCCTGGAAATGCCAATTATAGCCGAACAACTTGTGATGCTTCCTTGTAATGTTCTTTGGATTTTTCCTGAGGCTTTAAGGAGTGTTTAGGCAATTAAAAAAGGCTAAATCAATGTAATCTGTTTTTCTGAGGTCCTTCTTTTTGTGTGTTTTACACACAAAGAATGGCAAGACTTATTCCTGTTTAACAGTATTTTTCAAATACAGTTGAAGGAAAGATTTTTTTCTTGTACCTAAATCAAAACTGTAATTAAAAATAATAAAGCCAGAGCCACAACACTGCAGAAAGCAATAAATTGGAATTTTGTGCAGGTTAACTGTTCCCAAATTCTGCTAAGATACTACAACAGTGAAATCAAAACAAACACTTTCAAGCCTACTGACCAGTAACTCCGTCTTAGTAACCATCTACTTTGACAGTTGCTTTAAGATAAGTATAAAAGTTAGTGAAAACACAGTATGTTTTGCCAAATGTGCTGTAAAAAAAGGAAGCGCTACTGGTAAAGAAATCGATTCCTACATTTTCAGTTATTTCTTGGATAACCGCTAGGTGGGAGTAGGTTATTCTGGAAGAAAGTAACGTCAAACACGGCTGTTTTCATTTTGAAGTTTGCAACTCTCTTTCCCCATCACGAGGGAGGTCAGGCAACACAGGCCCAACCGCGTCGAGCTCTTGGCTGAGTTTGGAGCCGCTACTCTCGTGTCCACGCTGGACGCTCTGCAGAACCTGCCCTCCTCGCCGACCTCCGTGGAAGGAAGGGCAGAGGCCGCAGGACAGTCGCACGCCCGGGTGTCCCCGGAGCTAACGAGAGCCAGGACTTACTCGCAGGGGCACCTGTCAGCAGGAGGAACTCGGAGCCCAACAAGAGCACAAACACGTCCCATAAACAAGTTACACAGAAAACCACAAGGACTGTGGCCAAAAACGATTCTGAGGATCGACTATAAAAGCCAGTAATTAAAAAAAAAAAAAAAAAAAAAAAGTCTTGCTACTAAAAAAAAAAAGAAAAAAAACAACCAAAGAAAAAAGCTGGACATTTGCCAGATAGTCAGGGAATGACAGATCATAAAGATATGAAAAGAGCCTTGTAAGGCAAATCAGGCCATAGCAAAACAATATTTATATCTTTTTTTTTTTTTTTGAGTCATATTCAATATAAAAGTACTCAGAGAAATTCTCAGTGCAAACCTTTTTTAACATGGAATAATCCATCAGCCATGAACTGAGGGTGTCAGCAGAAGCCATTTTAGGATGGGTTAGTAGAACCGAAATAACAAATTGACAAGATTGGCTGCATTGCAGAACTCTAGAATACCTCCCGTCCTCATGAGATTGTTGGGCTGGTAGGTGCAGTGCGCAACACATTCCTGAAGGCGGCCATGGCACTAAAGCTATAATGCCAAATTAGAAAGACCTTTTTAGAAGAATTCGAGCACAAATTTGTGAAAGTGCAAAGCAGTAAATTTCAATTCCACACACCAGGAATATCTGAGAACTGTAAATGGAGAATAAATGGAGAAGAAGAATGCAAATGGTTATTCATTGTTCCCTGCAGTATGGGAGGGGAGGGGGAAAGAGCTAATGTAATCACCAGGCAGCCAATTTAAAATAAGTGCTTTTTTTTTCCCCGATAAAACAATCTTGCCACAGAATGTTTCAGAGGCCAAACAGATAAGTTAAAAATGGAGTGAGACAAGTTCATGGAGGGTATGTGAGTATTAAACACAATGAAATGAACGCAACCTTCGAAACAGGAAGTTCATGAATAACTGTTGCTTGCTTAAAATTTTGAGGCTCTACCAAGAAAGACTGTCTGCATACCCTGTCCCTAAGCACTCACTGTTGCTTATTGGTGGAGAAGTATATGGGGCTAAACTGACCTTTGGAGATTGCCAAGTACATTCCTATATTCTTATATTGCTGAAAAAATTGGCCCTCATCTTTGAGCTTCCAGGCTCTCAAAGGTAGTTAAGTTGTTAAAAGTGTCTGGCTCTGAAGGACACTCCCGCTATAGCTCTGCACGGAGAGTCCAAGTTTCCTATAAAATTAATGGGAGTAGGGGTTTTTTTCACAGAAAAATATCTTTGAAGGCCAGCTGAAGGGTGCCTTGCCTAAAGCAGAAAAAAAAAAAAAAAAAAAAAAAACTTAGAAACACAGTTGTCAGACCAGAAGAAAATGTCTCTAGACTGTTGAATACATTCGGAAAAATACAAAAAGTAGAAGAGCTGCATGATTTATAGCCTGTAAAGTCTTGAAATCATAATTCAGGGTAAGGATCCTAGCGATCAGGCAGTTAATTTCTGAACATCGTTACTAAATTCCATAGGTCCAAGCTATTGGGGAGGTCAGGGAACGGGAGGGAGCAGTTCATATCTAATCTCGCTCCCTGTGAAGTCGGTGACAAAGCTCCTGTTGATTTCAGCGGGAAGAAAGGCAAGTTGATGACGCTGTCGTAATAAAAAAGATTGGAGCACTATGCACTTGATGGTGGATCTGGTGAACTGCTGAGAATGTGTCCTAACAGGGTAATTTTAAAGATATGGGGGTTGCAAAGTGAATATTGTTCTTGCATTTTTGATTTTTTTTAAATATATATTTCCTTACTAGTTTAATTGGGGTCAACTATTTTGTCCACAAAGAGGTATCTTGCTCCTATCCTGTTTTCTCTTCCTGCTCAATTATACAGTGAGTTTACAATTAATATGTCACTAATTGAGTGTCCTTCCCATAACAACAGACTGTTGTTGCAAAGGTTTGTATTTAATTGCGGGATTGAGTACTGTCTGAGAGAGAGCTCCTTACTGCAAATGCTCCCCAAACTGAAAAATGCAAGCAGCAAAGCTATTGAGGGAAAGTAATTTGGATGGGTATTAAGTTCGCCTGTTAAAAAAAAAAAAAGAAAAAAGAAAAAAAAAAGCTCTTTACAAGTCATCAAAACCTCAGTATAATTTTGAAACACATTTCATGACTCTATATCAGGTCTGCTTCCTGTACAATCGTCTATGCTTTAACAGCATTAGATTTACTGGAATTCATCAAAGAGACAAAGACATCAGAAATAGAAATGCTCCATTCCTCGTTGGAATTTCAATATATTAGCCAAGCAGAAATATTACAGAATAAATTATACTGCTTTCTCCAGGCTAGTTTCTGAAAAGACTATTCCCAGTCTGATCCCTGTCTGTTAAATAAATGATCAAATTGCACAACCAGCTATTTTAGAACAGGAATAGAATGGGTCATACATACGGTGTGACTGAAGCAGGGCTTTGAGCTCTCAAAATTGCGAGTAATAGTTAAAGAAAAAAATAAAACGGTGTCATTACCATGTGATTGCCAGTGCTAAATGGCTGGTGCACAAGATGAAGAGGGGTGACTTCTGTCTGGGTTTCTCAAGGCTGTATCCTAGTTTATGCCACATTTGGAATCGCAGAGGAGCTGAGTTTTATGTAGAGCCCGAGCTGTATGTAAGACCGAGCAGCAGAGCGTGGCTGTGCGACCGTGAGTTGCACAGGGGCATGGCAAACAAGGTCTGGGCTGACTCTCAGCCCTCTGGCATTCAGGCTTCTCTTCTAAAGCCAGGGGCAAATTAGGTACCTGGAGAAGGACTCCTCAGGAACCAGCTGAGCTGGAACCTGTGTAAATGTGAGGCTTAGGATGGGACTTGAGTAGTTTTGGGAATGTCTGCATGACTGAAAGCACAGACTCCAAAGCTCTTGCTTCAGGCAGGTCGGTGTGACTACAAAACACAGGACGGCATCATGAGGTGGCAGCGGTGCAGGTTGGAAGGAGCCGAGCTGTGGTGGCGTGATCCTGAGGCAGGCAGCCTTGTGCCCTGGGGCCAGGCGCAGCGCTGCCTTTCACACACGCTGTTTCCAGTTCTGGAGGCACCGGGTCCGCTTCGCTGCAGGCTGCTTGCGCTGAGCGCACCACATCGTTTAGATGTTCTCTGTGGAGGTGTTTGAAACCGGGTGCCTCCCTCCTCCTGAGAATTTGCTTGAAATTAAGTACAATCTTGTCTGCAGCCATCAATAGCAAAAGTTAACATGCTTAATATCTAACTTCAGTCTTTCTGCCAGGGCTACAGGAGACCTCTCATATTCCCACCCACATTTCTTCACTTTCGATTAAATTACTATCTTCTCCTGCTGTGTGGAAGCAGCAGACCTACCCTTCCCCACATCTCCGTGCGGTGCTGCATGGAAATGTGCAGGTCCATAACACTGCAGGGATCGCAGGTCAAAATCCATGCTGGGCATAGGACTATGCAGAAGCGTTAGGTAGTCCGACAAGTTTAACAGAATATGCCTTCACTTGCATGTGGTCTCCATTACCTGGAGTAGTCTCCTCCTTAGCCCCACAGGTACTGCGCTTTCACAGGCAAAAAAAAAGTGTCTCCTGGTAAGGAACCCAGTTTTGTATTTACTCAGTATGCTGAACGCAAGAAACCCACAGCCTTATGCAAATACTAGCCAAGTACTGTAGCTGGCCAGAGTGAAGGGAGATTATGATCATCCCAGATGCAGAAATGGGAAATAGAAATGAGAACCTGAAGGCGGCCGGTAAAGAGGTACAGTGGGTACCTATTGCTTTGTCTAAAGTGACAGTACAGCAAAGTAGCAAATCTTTGGACTAACCCGAGTGGATTTTGCATTTTTACCTGAAAATTTCCAGAATGACTGCAGTTTATGTTGTGCCAAAGTCAAATAGCTCCCAATTTCAGAGTTTCTGGTTCCTGGAGAAACGTGAGGTTTAGCTCCCCTCACTGGGGCCCACAGGCATGAGCAGCCACGGTGAGGGCCTGGTATGCAGAGTCCAACCTGAGTTAGACTCAGGTGGTCAAGGTGACACTTTCTCTCTCAAAATGAAAGCCTAAGTATTGGCTGACGTAATAAGGGAGTCAGACAGACCCTGTCCTAGAGGAGGAGGTAAGATTAGAAAAGGTGAAAGGGCCCAGTGAGTCCCCTGGAAAGGCACAGCCCCCCCAGGCAGAGAAGGACCTAGGAACCAGGACTCCCGCATCCCCAGGAGCTCCACAACCACTCTTCTTTCTTCATTCTTGAATGTAAATAATTAAAATTTGCACTTGTGTGAATAGTACTATTGCTATTCCCACTCAGGTGCTGCTCCACCAGGAAGGGCTCAAAGGTTCTGAGCAACAAGTGAACAAGGTGCAAGTCTAACCTTAAAATTCTGGTCAGATGAATCAACAAAAGATCGGAGCAGACTTGTACACGACCACCCATACTTGGTAACCGTTTGTGGACACCGGTTGCAGCCCCTGGTAGCAAGTGCTGTCCCACTTGGGATCACACGTGCCGGGGACCATTACCTGCAGAGGTGAGAGGGCAATAGCAACAACAGGATTTAAGTACCTATATACATATATACATACAAAAAATATATCTCCTTTGTAGAAAGACATCTACTCTGTGGAAGACAGATACAGTAACCATGAATTAGCAGTTTCAGCAACAAACAGAACTGCTGTCCTGCAATCACTAATTTTCAGTCTCCTATAGATCCTGCCATTTCTTAAGCACTTAAGACCCCTACCCTAAACATACCCTTTACTTCAAAAGTTTGGTTATACTACAGTAACTTAAGAGCTCAGGATCTAATTTGAAGAGGGTACTACCAAAAAGCAGCCTCATATATTTCCAGCAATCTATTCCTACAAGGGAGAAAATGGTCCCTTTTGGCAGATTCCTGTAGGGGAAAGCACAACACACGACAGCAAAGAGCTGCAAACCAGTAAGTTGCTGCCTTATAATTTCAGATGAGTAAATCTGCTCCTAACTGCTTAGAGCTATCAAGCCCTAAGATATCATAAAACACAACTAGCAACAGGCTCCTACAGTTACCTGAAAACTTTTTTCTTAATAGAAAAGAGGGATTCTAGCGACTAACACAGGGATGTATCATTCAGTGTTGTGCAATATTTTATTTACTGTGAGAACATGCAGTATATAATACAGCACTGTATCATTGGTAGAGATCACAGTTGCAGTGCTGCTTGTTGCGACAGCTTGCTTTCTAAAACCTGCCTGGATGATGTCAAGTCACACACAAGTTTAATTCCCTCTTCCCCTCCCCCTCAGACTTTAACTACTATTGCTATGACTTTGTTTTCATTAGAAGCCTCCGTGGTATTTATATGCAGCATTCTCCTTCAGCCCAGGAGGACCCAAAAGGTGAAATCAAACAGAAGATGACTGTGCAGACACAAAATGAACCATTATTTACATTGCAGGCCAAAATAAATACAAGCAGTTGAATGTTCTAATCTCTTCATTTAGCAACTTTTTTTCTTAAAAAAGAAGGGAAAAAAGGGTTGTGAAAACATTACTAGTATTGTAGGTAGTCATTTTATTTCTGTTTTCTTTGGAAAGAAGTGAAACATCTATCCTTTTAGCGTGATGTCTTCGCTGCTTGCATCTCCCAGAGGCACAGTGGTGACGGTTGCACTCCTCCGTTACGTACTCAGGTTTAACCGATTTTTCCAAACAGCCCGAGCACTGCAGGGCAGCTCTAGGTTCACACTCACCACTGCCACCACTCACAGTTACCAGCGAGCAGCATCGCTTCTAAACACACCCATTCCCAAACAGCTCTCCTACTCCGGTTTCCAGTGGTTTTCCTTTATAACTGGCTCCTTCACTTCAATGGCATCATAGTTGAGCTGTCTGAAATGCAATGCTCCACCTACAGCAAGTAGTTATTTTTACTTAGCTCATTACAGAAAAAAAAAAAAAAAGTTGACATTGACATTTACCAAAATATTTCAGAGCAAAACACCACCCGCCGAGCTGAACATGAGAATTCATGCCTGCTAGGTTTGTTTTTCCCTTGGAATATGACTGATTTGACTCATGCTTGACTCTTAGCTGAAAAATTTCCAGGTCTGTGCTAGAAAGGGAGCTGGTAGGAAAAAAAAAAATCTTAAAACACAGCTCATGTTGTCCCCATTTACCTCTATTACTTACCGCTAATGAAAGGATATAAAAGGACATTCTAGACTGTTTCTTGGGTATTTTGTAAGCTCCTTAAAGTTCACACTGTAAAGCACTTCCTTTCACTAATGCAGCTGGAGGTCTGTAGGGAACCGGTTTCATTTCTGTCATACTGGCACCTATCGAAGCCCCAGCTTTATCCCCCAGCCTCGCTTGGTGCTTCCTCCTCAACATCATCATAGAATGCCCAAGGTTGGAAACAGCAGTAGCAAAGCAGCGGTACTGGCCCTGTGGTACCTCTGAAGCCAGAGCACAGGTCTCCATGCCTTCCAGTGCTCCTCATGACCTGGTTACTAGTCATGACCCCATTGTTTATTGTGCGGCTCGCATGAATCACTGCAATTCTAGTAACTCGCAATTAAAGAGAGCGGAATAGCCCACCTGCAATCAGACACCGTGTAACCGTACAGCAATGGATCACTCAGTTCTACTGTGATATGTAAGAGAAAGGCTATAACGTTATACTCGGTTTCAAAAGGCAGGTAGACATTTTTAAATGAATAAATTCTATTTATATAATTACAATAGTGGCTACAGTTGGTATCTTCTGTACAGCAAATAAAAAAAAACACACTGGAAATTATGTAAATATTACTGATGCATACACTATGAAAAAGCAATTCATGTTATTTAAAAAACACCCTACACGTTTACCAGAGGCAGATACACAGACCATTGCCATCTCTGAAAGCAGAACACACGCTGTTTGTGAGCATCCAGCAGTAGCTGATATCCAGCTGCGCTGGAGCTGGGCTGCAGACCGAACCCACGCTGGAAGCTGGGCTGAAATCCCCTCTCAGTCAACGACAGCAGCAGTAGAGCTGCTGTTCTTGAGGAGACTGGAATTTCACCCCAGTCTTTACATTCTTTGCCGGTTATAGCGGAGCAGCCAGAGGAAGAAACATTATTAAAGACAGCCAAGTAGACTCACAGTTCAAGAATACAGTCTTTAAACAGCTGTGGGGTCTGGGGGAAGGAGTTCGACCACACAGTTTAAGCGAGTCTTACTCTAAAAATGGGGAGAAAATGGCAATTTCAGCAGCAGAGCTGGTTACTGAAAATGCATATACAGGGAGAAGCAAGCCCGAGGTTTGATCCTTCGCGAAGACACCATTGCGTTTGCCTCTGATGAGAAGGCAAGGCAAACACAGCGCATGAACATGTAAGTGCATGTATACTGTACAAGGCATTCCAGGAGCTGAAAGTTTCTTTGCACACATTGAGACATTGCTGGGGGGGGAAAGAAAAAAAAAAAAAAAAAAAGACAATATTCATTATAGTCAATATTCCATATAGTGAAACAATTGACTAGTTGGTATCAGATCAGTTTATATTTTGATTAAAAATGCCTCAGTATTGAAGATCATTTTTAGCCCCAGCTGCTAGCTTGCAAGTGATTGCTTTGTCACACACGAAGAAAGATGTCTTCTTCCGCAGAGGCGTCCGTGTTTTAAGGTGGTAGCCAAAATGACAACATAGTGACTACTAGAGCGGCTCCAGCAATCCCTGATGCTTTAAGGCACCCACATGGGTCCTGTTACTGCAGGACAATAAGACCGAAATTGGCTTCCATTCTCCTCCCCACTCCCTGTGTCCTGGAACACTGGGAATTTACCATGGTTTTTATGTTGCAGCTTTCACAAAGGAAATTGGTTTCCTCCTGTATCTCCTACCCCCCCTCCCTATAGTCATTTATATTAGCTATACTGACAGCTATTATTAGCAAGAAAAAGGCTGAGAAATTGCAGACTTTCCCTACTGCTAATCCAATCAAAAAGTTGTTAAATACAGTAGCAAGTGTCTACAAAATTAACATGAAAAAGAGATTTGTGAACGTTTCCCAGAAGGGAATTCAAAAGACAGTAGCTGATCCAGCCAGATGCGTTACTAGGGCACAGACTGCTCAGGCTGGAGGTTTTTACTTTGTAGTATTAAGAGACGATTTAGTTACTTCTACTTCCATTACAAGGATATTTTAGCAATAAAACAGTAACTTTGAGTATAAAGTATATGCACAAAATTAAGTAGTGGCTTGTTCTCGATAGCCATCACTTCGTGGTACTCCATCATTCATTTTTATTAACAGTTTTGAGATCCAGGTATGCAGCTCAAATATTAGAGAATGTGAGAATCACTTAAGGCTAAAGGCGAGCAGCAGACCTGAACGGCACCCCTGCTCCTGCATGACTTCAGAGGCGCGTTAAGACGTACCGAGGGAGATTTCCTGAAAAAAATCTACCATTTGGCTTACACAGTAAGCTACTCCTCGTGCACCGTGCTGTAGGCGAAGCTGTATTTTAAAGAACGGCACACGAGGCTGAGACACCCAACGCGGACAAGTAACCTGTGCTTTCATAAATACGCTAGTGTACATCCTATATACAGAGGCGGGCTTGGCGGCGGGCTAGCCCGCCATCCACAGGAGGAAGGGGATCAGGATGGTGGGCAGCGTGGTGCAGGGCGCCAGGCCGAGGCACACGATGGACGCGAGCCCCACGAGCGCCGAGGCGAGCACGCTGCGCTGGTCGCGGATCACCATCTTCACGGTCTCGCAGAACGGCGGGGAGGGAGAGCCCGAGGTTACCCAGGGCAGCGAGCGCGCGCCCGCCGCGGCCCTGGCACGGCTGCCCCGAGCCCGGCTCCC
>JAWLRI010000576.1:2257155-2311025 GCA_034781795.1 Crypturellus tataupa | reverse complement strand
AGCCTCCCGCCTGCCGGGGCTGGCGGGGCGGGAAGGGCTGTTGTGGGAGCATCTTCCTGCGGCCGCGGGCTCCAAGGTGCCGGCTCTGCTGAGCCGCCGCCCTGGAGGCTGTGGACGTGCAGGCAGGCACAAGGGAGCACACGGGGATGTGGGGAGAAACGAAGAGGAGCGGAGCCGTGTGACGGCTTGGTACCTCTCCCCAGGCAAACCCCGCTGAAGGAGCAAGTTGCACTTCTCGCCTCAGATGCTTTAAAGCTGAGAGGCGGTGTGAAGATGAAGGACAAGATCCAGGATCTCTGGAAAAGCCTTGGCTCACGCCAGCACACCAGATAAGTCGTTCAACATCCCTCCTCTCCCCCTGGGAAACAGCTACAATATGAGCGGAAAAACAAAGAGGAGGCAATAGTATATCAGGAGAGGGGATTCCTCCACCCTTCCCTAACTGGAAAAAAAAAACTAGCATTGCCTTCCCCTTTTCTCCTGCTCAGAGCGAAGGAACAACCTTCTGCTAACTGAACTTCCAGGGAAACAAGCCTCACCTTGCTCCATTTGCAAAGGAATATGAGGCTCACAGTAGCCTCTTGTTCTGTGCCGATTACAGCAAGAGCCTCAGCACCACGGATCAGGCATTTGGGATTTTCTGGGGAGAATCACAGCCAAATTTTTATGCAACAGAGGCTTAGCCGCCTCAAGCCCCCTACTTCAAAATCACGTTGCTTATAAAACAGAAAATACTTTCTGTGAGGCTGATAAGGCTTGTGTGGACCAGCCACCAACCACACATCATTAAAATAGCTTCTTTTCAAGACCCAGGTGCGAAAATGACATGGGAAGTGCTGAAACTTACTTGTGCTATCAGGAAACACCAACAGGGTGAGGATTTTGCTCTTCTCTCATCAGTGCACTTTTAAGGGATGGGGAAAGGAGCAAAAGATCCCTATAAGGGGTCAGTGTTACTTGGTAAGGAGCACAGCGGCCAGCGCAGGGCTGGAGCACTGTGCCACAGCCAGGTGGCTACCGCAGCCCACCCAGGGCTCTGGGCTCCATCGCAGTTCTGCCAGGGACAGGTTTTTCACTCCCACCTATGAACGTTAACCCTGTCCTGCCCCGTGCTGCCGCCTCACAGCTCCTCTCCTCTTCCCAGGCACGTGGGAGCAGTCCTTGTTGAAACAGGAGAGTGCCAGATGCTGAGGCCAAGAGATTCAGCTGAATGTCCTGGTAGAAACAGGCGTTTCCGAAGGGGATCTTCTCCTTGGAGGCATCCTGTGTTTGCGTTCTTCATGCCAGTTAACTCTAATCCCCAAATCACCAGGGTCCATTACAAGTAGATCCGTAAAGGAAACCTGGGATGAAACCTAAGAAGAAAAGCGGAATCCCGAAGAGGAGAAGGCAGCTCGAAGTCTTACTCTGAGCGTGGCAGGGTTTCAAACAAGGTGTCAGGTGTGACATGTCTGCAGTGAGAACTTCCTCCTGCACTTCAGGGTAACACCTGAAGCACCACGGAGCCTTGTTTCTCCCTCCCCCAACCCTTCACTTACTTTGAGGTCCGGAAACCCTGTGGAACCAGCAAGAAAGGCAGTAAGTGACAGACAGACGGACAAGCCGTGAAACGGCTTCCCTCTTCCAGCCTGCACACGGATCCAGTTGCAGCACAGGCAGTCCTGCCGGTTCAGGCTTCCCTACCTTAGAACTGCTGGGAGCCCTGAGACCAGCACCGGGTGCGCGTGACGGAGAAACAAGGTGATTTCTGACCAAAACCACCACATTCCTGAAATCCACAACTCTACAGTAACAGCGTTAAGCTTCAAGGGCTGCGCTCCTGTTGCCCTCAAACTGCCATGATGCAAAGCGAAGTGGTACACTTACTACTTACGCTCAGAAGGAAATAAAAACATATTTTAGTGGAAAATGTTTTCATTTGATATGGCTAAAATGAAAAGGTACTCTGTACCTCAGCCTAAAAGTCCAGCACATTCCTTCTCGTCTTCTCGCATCATCTTTGCGCAATGCCCTTTAGATCTTTAATGCACAGATTAAACCGCATCACCGCTAACCTTCCACACAACTACATCACCTCAAACTATTAAACGTGACACAACAATTGCTCCTCAAGTATTTGTTTGCTGCTATAGAATAACTTCAGGGTAGAGCCTATGATTTATTTTGAGAGTTAGGTAAGACATAAGTAAGAAAGTTTAGAGAAGTAAAAGAATTTCCAGCTTTTGTTTGCAACAGAGATGAGCCACAGCAAGGACATTTTCCAGGTAAGAGGTAAGGGGTTTAAGACAGCCTACACTGGATCTCTAATATAATCAGATCACTTTTTATGAACTAGTCATTATTGTTTCAATTCTGCCATCCCAGCTAACACAAAAGGAAAAAAGCAGAATCAAAAGGCAATTGGAAAGGTAAGTCCTTGTCTACACGAGTCCCTGTTTAACACACTGAAAAAAAGAAGAAAGAAAAAAAAAATGATGTAAGAGATGTTTGTGAAGGGCGGTTTCATAGCACCCACAAGGGCAACTCGAGAAATAAAAACAACCTCTTCATAGTCTCCAAGCCATCTGAATACCTACATTTTTTTTTAAAGCAAATTATGCTTCCATTGCGAAGTTACAAATAACCATCCCTCTAGAAAATAGTACCAGTAAACTGTTTTTGCATTTAGCAATATCAAGGAAAAAGGGAACTAAAAAGGCAATGTATCAAATTCCAGACAAATAACCCCCAAACAGTTTTAAGAAGCTCTAAACCAAGTATCACTTTTTTCCATTGGAAGAAACAACTTTTATGACTAAAACAAATCTGTACTTTATAAATGTTTATTCTAAATCAAAAATAGTTGCATACACATTTACAGTCACTTAAACAGCATATTGAATAAACTGCATATATTTAGTGTATCTTTTTTTTAATCCTTTTGGCTTGCTACAGAGGTCTATCACTATCTTTTTTCATCTTCTCTTAAAAATCTTTATATGTTTTACTAAACAAATAAGCTTTCAATTTATTAACAACAGTTTTCTAATAATGAATGTAAACATCATAGCAATAGCAGGGTACTCCCCCTTTAAAATATGAAGTGGTGTTTTTCTGGGGTGAAGTGATAACTGTTTTTCTTTTTGGTGACAACTGAACCACGCTGTATGCACAGACAGTACTGATGACCAAGAGAGTCACTTATTCACGTCACAAATGAAGATGCGTGATTAAATCATAGTTCCACTGAATTCAATGGAAAATTGCTGCCAACTTGCACAGAGATTTCAGTTGTGATGCTTTCCACAAACCCACATAAAAGAGGGGAACAATTCAATGTATAGTCCTCATTAACAAGAGGCTAGGGAACTAATAGTAATGGAAGCACAGGTCAAGACTTAGGAACACTGCCACAGAAGTCTTGTGAAATTTAAAAAATACTTTCATAATTTTATCCAATATTAGCTTCATTCTGTCAGAACTGAACAACTAATATGATCTCTCCCAAATAACAGAAAAGATATACTTTCAGTATAAAATATCTATATGGTTTACTGCAGAGGGAATACAGTAACTGGGCCAGAATTCCCTACATCTTGATACCATTCCAGGAAGTAGGATACAGATCCCCGAGTCTCTGCTTAGTCAGAAGATGTTTGTTTAGGCGCATCCTGGTTTGTATGTGGTGGTGACACTTCCCAGTATCGGATGAGGATGATGGATTGATGGATGGATGGATGGATGGATGGATGGATGGATGGATGGAAAAAGGGAATTAGGGAGATAACTCAGACTAAGGACATAGTGCAGTGCATTCAACATGTTCCTCCTCCACAGCAGGACACAGACCTTCCCGTGAAAGGTTTGGGGATCTTTCCGTAAAAAGAGTAACACAAATAACCGTTACATTAGCTTAATCCAGGTGGGACTCTGATACAAAATGAGGATGTAGCAGTGTTGAAACAAAACACGGCAGCCCCGTTCTCCCTGGCCGCTTTCTCCTGATAGCGGGGGAAGCACCTGCACCGTCGCAGCAGAGGCAGTCAGCTCGCAGCGTTCTCCCATCTACACCGGGAAATTCAGTCCTATGCCAAGAACTTCAACTAATTACTGTTTAATGCTTTTCTATGTAGAGTACTTCATAATGATACCTAGCAGGGGATCCAGCAGGTGACCCTAGGCACAGGGCAAATACAGTTGACACAAGAATGCAACTATACTGGCCCATATAGCTTTCAAATAAAGATCTAAAGAAGGAACAGAGAGATGGACTGAACAGGAGATAACTTACTTCTTGGAACAAAGGGTTATCTTCCTGTCTTACAATTGTTATGTTGCAATAGGATTAATTTTATTTTACAGGAAATAAATTAATTCTTTATCCAATGTATTATCTATATAGAAATGGTTTTAGTCACAGACAAAACTATTAGTCTGGTATTACTCAAAACACTTGTTAGTCTGTGCCACATAGCTAGGCTTCTGGGAGATAACTGTCACTATAATTTCCCCTCTGTATCTTTTTCATATCGGGGCTCAGGAAGCCAGGTTTTAATTTATAACATGCTTTTACACCGCTCAAAATGTTGAAAGTGTATTTGTCAAACACCTATTATTCTATCAGTGATTTTAAATCAGGAACATTCTTTATCTGGAAATCCAACAGCATCTGTCCAAGTGCTTTGCCCTGTAAGAAAAACAAATCCACAACCTTACTATTTAAATATACCACTAAAATTAATTTAAAAACTGTTAAATTTTTTTTTCCCATAATTAGCACAAATAACAAGCATTCATTGCGTTTAATACATCTGTATATATAAATTTGGAATGAATTTCCTGAAATTTTGGATTGTACACTCACACCAGTTATATTTACTTTTCTCCTTCATTTGGATTTCCCACTTTTAAATCAGAATACTTAAGTAAGAAACATTATATGGTTAAGGTTTTCAAACATTTAATCCTAATTAGATTGAGCAGAGTTTCTTCAATCTGTTTGCTATCTAGTATAAAAATTATTTTTTTCAGCTGCATTTCTGCCATTTGATTCACACTGAGCATTATCTTATTTTGTGAATAGTCTTGTTGACTATGCTGAGATTATTTGCAAATTAAAGCACTTCTCAGCCTATGGTGGCAGAATTACACTTCATTGTAGCACAGCACTGCCATGTTAAGGGACCTTATCTTCAGGCTCAGGAGACCTTTCAAATCTTTAACACCAAAAATCTTTTAGTTTCAGATCTAAATGATGTGGTCAACACAAAAGATCTCCTATGCATCTTTCCCCTCCCCTCCCTTTTTGTATTTATATTAACTAACTATAATCTAACTATATTAATCATAGGCTTAGCTTGATGTGGCTTTGTAGAACCCTGGTAAATTCAATTGAGTTCCCAGCTGATGGCTGCTATATGTACAAGGAAATAATCAAAACTGTCTAATAAATTCCTATTCTCCAAAATTTGACAGCATTTTTGAGAAACTGATTTAACTGGTACATCTAAAACCAGAGGTAGCACAGAGCAAAGAACAGTGAACTCATAAGAGCCTTCAAATCAGTTACCCTTTTATACACACACACACACACACACACTTACTTTTCCCATAAATATTTTAAATCAACTCTGTAGTTCACTACAAAGCTTTTAAACCTTTTTAAATCTTTTAAACCTCATGTGAATGCAGTAGATGTGGATTCACATGAAATTAGAAAGAACTAGAGTTAAAAAATACTGCTTACAATTCCAGTCCAAAAAGCTAGTTATAAAAACAGCATGCAATATTTAGTTATAAAAGGTAACTACATTAAATCAAGGCTTAGATACATGCCTGTGGGTCACTTCTTAGGGATGCTATGCCACCACCACCAAGGGAATTCTTCAGAACAAAATTTAATCCATGAATTCCTGGCAACTCATATCTGAAAAATAAAATTTACAAGTATTTTTTCAGTAGATTATAAAAACAAACAAACAAAAAGCCTTTTGCAGGACATCAAGCCAGAGACTGTGCAAAAAAATTTAAGTTTGTATTGGCCCCCATTACTGAGTCAACTGAATATTAACCTGTGGCCTCTCCCTTGACTCTGCCCCTTGCCCCAAATCAATCCCCTTATTAATGTTAAGGCAGAATCAAGATATAATCATTCTCTTCTTACTCAACTGCAAAACTCACTAATTTCTAATTGAGGTAGTTTTTAAGAGTTAAGCATAAAGAAAGCTCATTCGGTAAGAGGTTGCAGATTCAGTATGAACAAAGATCACAGTGGGCAGTATTTTAGAATCTTCCTTTTTGACTGAAAAATAGAATCATTTCATTCTCAGAACTCATTTTTGCTATCAGCTGCCATCTGATTAGAAAATCATACTATTACTAAAAAACAAGTATGAGAGTCACTAGATCAAACTTTTATAAAATTCTCTACAGTTGGTTCTAACAACAACAAAAGTTAAGCTGCATTTCTACACTTTATTGGAATAAGACACTTTGTTAAGGTAAAACAATTCTGTTTTAGTGTAACAGACTTTCTTTATTTCTGTTCTGCTGTCACAGTAAGCATTTTTCCATCCTTACGTTTGATTGTGCATTTCCAATTTGGAAACTTTTGCAGAAGTTTGGCAAATGGCTCTGTGGTTTCCTAATAAAACTGTTTCAAATTTAATAAATAGGCCTATAGCATATTTCCATTTGCCTGTCCTTCCACAGTTTTTCAGTGCTTTGTCTTCTCCCCTGTATTCTTCAAATATTAGATCTCTGAGCAGTGGAATGCTCCAGGAGGGCAAGAAGATAACTGTGTATCAAAGACAGAAAAAGAAACCAGCAAGTTTTTGCTTTCCTAGCCTCTCAAATAAGTGGCCTATGACCACTAAATAAAAAGTTTCCAATTCATTTTCTTAAGCTTAAAACAAAAATCCTTTATAAAACAACCTATGAGTACAATGCTAACAATGTTCTCTATTATGGAAATACATAACTGTAAAATTAATGATGATGGAGGACGGCTATAACTGAAGTCCTAACAAGAGATTACGAAAAGGTACCTGACTAATACAGCAAATGGTATTTATGTTCGTCAAATATTTTATTTTTATACATTTTTTAATTAAAAAGAGAAAAATCCTTCCTTCTCTAACCCTGATTTCTAATACTTACTTAAAATCATCACATATCAATTTACAAGCCATTGCATACAAAATACCACACCACACCTGCTCTAAAATCTGCTGTTATCAAGAAAGTGAGCAAAATGCCTACCCTCTAAAAAAAGAAAAACAAAACAAACCAAAAAAATCTTTCCTTTAATATGTAGTATGATCTTACATCTAGCCTACATCCTACTACAGCACTGCTGGTATTTTTCATGGCAGTAAGAGTCAGAATGTTTTTACGTGTATACTGCATCCCCCCCCAAAAAAGGAGGGTGATACCTTTTTAAAAATTTAGAGCAAGTTCTAATGCCTGAATACAATTATCTCTTTCTTGCCTTCACTTAGATTGGTCTGGTTCTTCCTATTGGGCATGCACATCACTGCTTTGCAAAGGAGCAGAACTCGATTAACTCAAGAAGAGTATATTCTACATAGGTGGGGGAAAAGCAATGTCATAGATTTTTTTGAAAGAGAATCATTATTGTGTTACCTGAAAACCTGGAAGCTTCGGAGTTTTCAGTTCTAACTATCAAAAATAATTTCATCCTTGCATGTGTCAAACTATTTACTTTAATAGCCTTAGGGAAAAAGAATGAAAGGCAATTTGGCTGCTAACCTCTGGTTGGTGGTGAGGCAGAGCCATTGTTGGTATGTTTTCAGTACCAGAAAGAATATAAACATTTTAAATCATTCTCACTTTAGGTAAAGGAAGAGGAGTAAGATAGTTCTTTCTACGACAATAAAAAATAAAAATCAAATGAGTATTTTTTAAAAAGAAACTGCGCAATCTGAAGCACATGAGCATAATCCTTATAATCCGAAACATTTACACAAAAGGATCTATTCTTTTTCTCAGCAGTTTTTCAATTCACTCACAGAGCACCATTATCACATCATTAAAAGAAGCCAAACCCTGAAACAGATAATCTAATTAATCAAAACAAACTGTTTTTAGCAAACTGTAACTTTTATTTATGAACATAAACAGAATTAAGGAACTACAATAAATCAATTTCTAGAAGCATAAATAAAATCAATTGCTATGCAAGGTGTAACACTTTTTTTTCGCCCTTCTCTGCTCTGTTTTGGAGGAAATTCAATTACATTTCTTGGTATTAGAATTTATGAGATGCAAAGGTCTGTTAGCAGTTATAAGAAAGCTGCTTACCGAGATAAAGAACAACACTTACAACCCAGAAAGAATAAGGGTTAAAATAGCCCTGACCTCTCTCTGAGCCTGGAGTTGCACCTCTCTGAATCAGACTCTTTAAATACCCCAGAAAGACACAGAATGGTTTATCCAGCACACATGTAAACATATAATGATTCTGGTGAACTCTGGACCTTTGCAGTGTAATTGTCTTTATATCAGAAACATGGCAGACCGAACAGCCCGTTGCAATATTAGAACGGTATATTTGCAGGACGGCCAGCAGGTTTCAAACCTGAGCAGCACGAGCTCTATTGTCTCAGACTGGAAGAGCATTCACCGGTCCCCAGAGAGGACCCTAAACATCAGCCACGAGAACGGGAACGTTACGTGTGTGGTTTGCTGGCAGCCCCTGCTCTAGCTGAGCATCACGTGCTCTTCTCCCTAAATTCTGGCTTGGTGGATGCAGCACGAGCGCAAGTGAGACCAAGCGGGGGAATAACACATACTCTACTCTGAAGGGAGTAAACTTCATAAAACCTATAAGCCTTCTGCAGAGACAGTGACAGGATGAGGCAGGTTTCTAAGAGCAGATCAGGCTTTGCGTACACCTAAGGGATCTTCCAACTTCTAGTTCTGCAATGGCTCTGAGCCTTGGAAAGCCTCAGTTACTAAGGCTCCTGCAGTCTCCAAACGGTTCAAAATGAAGGGAAAAATACATTTCTTAAATTACTTTAAAAGTTATTTCTGTTTTGTAGAGGCTTATCTGTCCCTGAACATAACGAAGGATTCATAGCATTAATATGTAGATTTGGAGAACGCGTAACACCTCCGATACACTGAACTACTGCCTTATACCATTTTCAAAAGGGAAAACCAGTTTGATGCATCTATTTTCCTTCTTTTTTTTTTTTTTTTTTTTAAAGACTACTGCTCAAGTTGTTATTTAAAAAAATTGAAGATAAATAAACAAGTATTAAAGACAGGTTTGGAATACTTACGTTACCATACTTGAAAAAAATTTCTCATGTCATCACGTATCTACGTGCAACTGTGGAGTGAGCAGCAAGTTACTTACCTTGTTACTAGTTTCTCTTCAGGTTGTTCTCGCTCTAAAAGGTGCTGGAAGTAGTTCTCCAAGGCCTGGGCAGTTAAGGTTTTCTTTAGGTATGGATAGTAGAGGGGATGCCGTGCTATCACACCTGTCAGGTATAGGAGGTGTTAGCTGGAATATGAACTATTGAAACCAATTTGTACTTGCTCTTTACAAACTGATTTGAGAGCACTCTCTCCTCTGAAACCGTTCACATGGCTGCTTTTTAATGAAGCCCCAAATAAAAGAGTATGACAGCTTTCCATTCGTCAGCGGAGAGGTAAGGCAGAGCACGACACGAAGGAAAGGTCCCACACTGAAACTGGGCATCCTTCCGGCTGCCAGCGTCTCTGCCACCGAGAGACACCTAAAGAACAACAGCAAAATCACAACGACAAACAATCCACGTGGAGTTTGCTTCCCCAAGTAGCTCACGTGGTTTAGGAATCTGCAATTAATCATAATAAAGCATGATCACATCAGCGGGGCACTGGGCAATCGAAGATTGCATTCTTGCCCTACATGTTGCAGTGGATTCTGGTGTAAATGGGAGAAATCCCTTTTATTGTAAGTAGGTTTTAATAAGCGTTACGTAACTTCACGTTGAAGCTGAGGTTCTACAGCAGGATCAGGAAAGCAGGAGATCCGAGTCTCTCAGGAATTTGGTTCCCAGTGCAAGAATCTCTGCATTCAACCTTAATTTAATCTTACAGACCAAGTGTTTTGTTGTTGTTCTTTAACAAAGCAAGGATTCCTCTATATCTAAGGAAATCTATTAACTACAGTTCACAATTTGGTAATGCTACTTTGCAGTAAAGGTCAACTATAGTTCAAACAAAAATAGAGTCCTTCATTTTTCAACTCAAAATGACAATTTCACAGACAAGGGCAAGAAAGCTATATTCCTTAGATATAAATGAACAAAACTGAACAATTTTAGCACAATTACTGCACTACTAGCAAATCAAATCCCAAACGCACCTTCAATTCATAATGAGCTTTGAACACCACACGCTCTCATCTTCCAACAAGTAAGAGAGCCATTTGTTGCATGCAGAAGTAAGGAATAGAAGGAATTATTAAACAATGCAGGAAGCAGCATAATCAATGTAAAGAGACTGCACACCACTTGGATTAACAATGTAATGAACTCTTACATGTAAGAAAAACTTGTGCATTTCCCAGCACTAAAGATATTTAAGCCATATATACGTTATGAAGTTCACGTATGGAAATATTATACATGATCAGATAATCAAGAGATTGAATTAGATAACACATATGTACAAGTAAGTAGCAACCAAGACATAAAAGAAACCTTAAAAAAAATAGAATGTTCCTTAACTTCGGGAAAACTTACACTGCATGATTTTAAAGTATTTTTAGTACCTTAGATTTCAACAGCAGCTAAACAGAAAACTACAAACATTCCACCAGTAAAATACTGGGTTTACATGGATTAATTTTTATTTCAACATGAAGTGATGTGACAGATTGAAACAAAACAAAACCAAACAAAACAACAACAAAAACCAACTTAGTGCCTTGGTGCCTGGTTTTTTATCTGGCAATCTTCCATCATTTTAGAAGGAAAGAAAAATAAGAATACCTATGTTTGCAGAGTTGCCTTTGTCTCCACTTCTAGTATAGGCAAGGTCTTCTAAGCGGTAAGTGTGTGGACCACTTGGGAGATCTATACAGTATGAAAATGAGCACATTTTAATAACAGCTACAAATAACAGCATACTTTGAAGAATTAGCCATCTTTTCAGTCTGTACTTCCAGCACTGTTTGTAGGGCTCCCATGAAGCTTCCCAAAGCTTTCTCCCCATACACCTACCAGATGATAAAACAGGCTGGGAGGCTAAACCTGTCTCTCCTGCTCTTTCTTAATCCCCTTTTACCCTTGCACAGATGAAGATACAGATGGTGCCAGCCAGCCCCTCTTCCACCTCTTCCTGAATTCATGCTGGTGTTAGCAGTCTATAATTTCTAAAGCAGACACAGCAGTCATTTTTCATTTCTTGATAGGCTGACAACTTTTGCCCCATTAAGGCACATCCCTGCTTCTAGCACTCATGAAAAATACATGTAATTGCTACTGTCCTGATAACTACTTGTTGCCTGTAGAAAATGGCCACAACCAACCTTTGTAGACAATGAATTTCTCATTCTCACTACTACAAAGATTTACTTGGTTACATGAAAAAATCCCAAGATTAAAATAAAATGACTAATTTTGTAAATACTGCAGTATTATATAAGAAACTGTGATTCATGAGCTCCTCCTTATTACCCTATCTTGTGAGTGGGGTGTGTATGTGTGCGTTATGTATGTGTGTGTATATGTATATGTAACGTGTATTTATATACACTGATACCCCACACATATACACACACCTATACGAGCAAGCAGCACACCCACCCAACCCAAATCCCGAAATTCGATTTGATTTTTGAGGAACCATACAGTCATCTCTGGGCTTTCTGCAAGGTTTGACGGTTCAGTTTCACAGCACAGACCTCTTCAACTTGTGCAACTGCTGATTAACAGCAGCAGCAGATTGTCACCATCTAGTTCCCATTCCTGCAACAGGAGACAACATGCTCACTTTGCTGCACAGTTTCAGTATTTGCTCATAGCAGCCTGCTAGTGAGACTCAAAACCTAGGTTATATCCGAGTTTTAGGAAAGAGAGAACTGAGTGACGCCCAACTAGTTTTGCTTCTGCTCCTATTCCCCTGCATGCTATCAGCTCTGCTGGCACCCAGGACCTCCCAGCCCACTCTGATTTCAGCGCCAGCTTCTCTATCAGACTTGCACTCCTGGGAAGAGCTCGCAGTCCCTCAGTTACCACTTCCTCCCCTCTTCCCCTTTCCTGTTGTTTTCTCATGTTTCGGAACACAAGTTTGCAGCTGCTCCTCTCTCCCTGCTGCCTGGGCACCGGCAGGGGGAACATGCAGAGCACAGAAGCGACCGTCTCCCTCGCAGCCCCTGCTGCAGCAGCTGTGCACAAGCAGCAGCTCCACCACGTCTTGCTGCCGCTCTCAACAGCTTAGATGAGACCATTTAGCACAGACTCACGATGCAGAGCACGTCAGCTCTGAAACGCCAACAAACATCGCTTAATACATGAGAAAAGTTATTCCTCAGGTTCTACACAACCCATTTTAAGTGGATTTGTGCAGATTGTAGGATCCCTTCTAAAATTTTGACTTTAAACATCTCTGCTATAAAACATGAAGAAACTACTGCACATTTTTCACACCAAATGCTTGCAAGATGTTTTAGCACGGCCAAGCAACATTTTTATCAAAACCTTGCTGACAACCTTCTGAAAGGTTTCTTCCTTATATTTTCAAAAGTGATTCAGACTATGGTACAGGCTTGTCAGAGAAAAATCCAGTCTAATGTGTTAACCTGATACATTTTAAGCAACAGAAAAGTGACTTTTGTAAATCAAGTATGCTACAGTGCTACACACTGTCTGTAGGATACACTGCTATTTGAGAAAGCATCAGTCTACCTCTTCGGTATTATTACAACTTTTGTTGATGATGTTGAAGTAGTGTTTTCTTTCAATTTAATAAAATGAAGGTCGGAGTACTAAAGATCTTACGCTCTAAATGAGCCAAATATGAGATGCTGACTGAAGACAGGCTGTATTAAAAAAAGTTCATTACTATGCTGATTCAAATGAATTCTCAAGGTACCAAGGTGTGTTCAAATTATATGTAAAATAAATTTAATAACATGATTTAAGTTCAAGTATGATTTAAATTAAAGTGCATCTACTATGAATGCATGGGTAAATAGGCATTCTGTAAGCAACTGTATCAACTGCCAGGGCAAACCCAGCCAAATTCTCATCACCTGCAACTCCTTTCTCTAGACAGTTCCTTGATCCTCTGGTCTGTTCATACTAATCAAACACAAACCAGATGGATTTAAGAGAGCTGTAACAAAACTGGTAAGATGGAAAATATGTCTAAATTCTGCTCCCCTCAGTTTTTACTGCCCTGATCAGGTAGGGGAACTGCAAGACTGTGGCAGTAGCAGCTGGAGAGACCCCAAAAGTTTATTTGGGCATGGGTGACAAAATGCCTTGCTACAGCAATGAGATCAGGGGCCACTCATAAAGGTAGGCGCTTGCACATCTGAGTGGCCACAGCAGTGAAAACAGTAACAAACAGGGGGCTGCTCACAGTAAACTACTACTGTTGATACCGCTGGATCAGAAAGATGACGCCTCCACCCCAAACAACACGTACTGGGGTATGAAGCTGCTCTGGCTCAGACCTGAAGTACACAATAACAAGAATTATGGTTTGCCTAGGTAATTTGTTTTGACCTTGATTTGTTTAAACTGTCCAGAAAAACTGCATGTAGAAATGGGCCCTGAAATTTGCCAGAAAATATCAGAGAGTCTACTTATTTAATTGGGAAACAATATTTGTGATTAAATAACACCAGTACCATCAAAAGAAAGCATCTGGAATAGTCCAGCTGAAAATCATTGCTCATTTTGTTTTATTTATGCCACCACAAAAATCATACTATTTTAAAGAATTTTGTTCTATTCACAGGTCAATAAAAATGCAGTGTTTTTTTAAAGACTGAAATATGACGAAGTTTAAACTGTATAAAGCTGCCTGAGTCTTTTCTCCATCAAACAACATTTTATACAATCTTTGACAGAGTCTCCTTACTAAACCAGTTCTAAAAACTACTCTGGTGTTCCCACTTATTATTGTGCTAACTATTTATCCTTCATCATCTGTTTATCAGGAAGCTGTTTTCTTTTAATAAACATCTCATACAAATCTACAAAAGAATTCTCCTCAAAGCTGGGGCAAATGGTGAATTCAAATTCCACCCTCCCAGAACCACTTCTAGCAGCATTTCTGAAATCCATTTTCACATATTTTTCTTATCAGTTCAAAGACAAGTAACAGTCTCTCACACTCAAGATAACCATGAAACCATGAAAAGAAAAATACTTCCCCCGTTACAAACGCTGACAGAAAATGTTTCAGAAGAAGTTACCCCTTTCCACAGTCTAGCCCACTTGTTTCCCGTACTCGCTGTTCATGCATCGAGCCACCGAAGCTTGTAGTCACTCGCAGAAAACAATTCTATTCACAACTAAGGACAAAAGTTTAGAGGTCTTTCTCAGGAGAAATAACCAGAGGATTTCTGCTGACCCTCAAAAGTGAAGTTTTGCCCGAATAAAGCCCGAAGAAATCAGTATTTCAAACACAGATGTCAGGCACCTCAGAATGTTTTCTCTGATAAGGCAGCTTTGGAGAGCAATGAGAAGTCTAATAGCTTTTTGTTTCACCTATATTTAGCATTGCAGTACCTTGAAGAAGTTAGGAACTTTGCTAACACCTTTATTAAATAGAAAAAATGACTTTCTATTTCTTAACTTGCCCAGTTTGCTATTTTTTTGGCCTTAGTTAAATCCCCTAGTTCCTTCCCTGGGACTCCGAAATATCAAAGATTCTGCTATGAGATTACATTTGCAACAGAGCTAAGCAAGAGATAAATACATATTTAAAAGTTTATCCAGTCTCTGTGTGACATGTAAATAATCACGTATTTAAAATAAATTTCAAAGGATATGGGAAAATGAAATCATTTATAGCAATTAGCATTCAACATCAGTAACTTCCAACGAGCAATAAACACTTCACAGCTCTACCCGTATTCAAAAATTACTCTACTTAACACAGAATATTCCCCACTAACTTAGAATTAGCAGTTACATTATTCTATTACTGATTTTGAGAAATAATTTTGGCGGGTGCAAGTTGAATCTCCATGTGAGGAGGAACTGAGGGTGAGGGTGACAGAGCCCTGGCACAGGCTGCCCAGAGAGGCGGTGGAGTCTCCTTCTCTGGAGATCTTCCAAACCCGCCTGGATGCCGCCCTGTGCCACGTGCTCTGGGTGTCCCTGCTGGAGCAGGGGGTTGGACTAGATGATCCCTAGAGGCCCCTTCCAGCCTCAACCATTCTGCGATTGTGTGAAATACTCTATTACCACTTTTGAGAAATACTGCATCACCTACAATCAGAACCCAGAATAAATCTTAGTATTTTGATGCCTCTGCATACATATTATTCTTAGAAATAACTCTAATAAATAATCTTTAACTACTTCATCTTCATTAGATTTGAAAATATCTATATAGAGTTTTAAATCCTCTAAGCTCTCTGGCGAGCAGGAACAAGATATTCAAAATTCTGTTCTAACCAAAAGGGAATTATGAAATGTGCTATGTGTCAAGCAACAAAAATATGTTATTCTGCCATTAAACAGGACATGATAAAAATTTAGATGTCTAATTTTCTACAATTCCTCAAAGGAGCAAATCAGTGAGTATTCAGATTCTCTAAAGGAAGATGAAAAGAAACTTAAAAGGAGCAAATCAGTGAGCTGAACTGTACAGATCAAAACATCTACAGTACAAATTAAATGTTCAATCTGAATAGTTTGTAGAAGTAAGGTACTAGTTTTAAGTTTCTTTTCTTCTTCCTTCAGAGAATCTGAATAGACAAGTCCAAGACCAGCGCAGGAGTTGTCTTGCTGTATCATTAGTGTAGTATGTTTTCTTCAGGTGTCAAAAGTACTAGACTGGTATCATTCTTCTTTATTTTGTGAAGTCTGCTTTATGGAATGTGGCAGGAATATGGCCAAATTTTAGTTATTTATATTTAAGTATTTTGTAAGTCTATTCTCCATTCTGAATGCAATCATTTTAATGTAAAATCACACCACTTCCAGGATTAACAAATTAAATTTGCAGTTCACTTTTAAATTACATTTCAGATTCAAGTCAGTGTTCTTGTGTTTACAGTTGTAATACTAGCCTAAATACTAGCCTAAATACTTGCCTAAATACTTGCCTAAATACTAGCCTAAATACTTGCTACAAGCTCCATTGCATTTTGTACTATACACAATGCTAGGATTAGGCTCCTTTCTTCCAAAGAAAAGCAGCATAGATATTTTGCAAAAGAGTTAATGCATAGCATAGAGTGGTAAAATGCTTCATGGATAAAATCCAACACGGACAGCAAATGATACATGAAGAAATAAAAGGTGAACATACCTTTCAATTCACTGTTCATCTTAGGCAGATCAGGGGAAACAACTTCTTCTGAAGTAAACGTGAGATCTTCCTCAAATGTCTCCACATGCTCTCCATTTAAAAAAAGATTGATCTGAGAAAATACCAGTTTTTAGAACTGTGTAAATAGATAAATCCAGTGCAGCACGTGTATAATAATCAGAATCAGAAATATTCCGATTAAATACTAATCTGGCAAATTTTCAGTAATGGTTTTATGGATAAGGTGTGTCCCCTCTGACCCATTTTAAATAGCAAACAACAACAACAGCAATCTGCCTTACTCCAAGAAGATAGCTTCATAAACAGAGGAAAAAAAATATACATATATATATAAAAGTTCTTGTACCAGAAAAAACACACATACTACTGTATACCAAAGTGTTCTATCCAGCTTCATGAATTTTAAAAGACAACAAATCTCCTCTCTATTTTTCTCTTTCTGTAAAGCAGTACTATACAGAATTTTGCTCCACATTTTTTAATCAGTAAATCCTAAAATTGAAAGCCAAAATCTTAAAACTTAACAGTTTCTAACTCTGAAATGAATTAGCCCATTTTTTCTTTTTAATGTCACTGTGATTTTTGTGGAAAACCAAGGGAGCATCTGTTCACTAAGTATTTAGCTTATCAGTTCTTGATGTCTTCAAACAGTTACATGCAGGTGATTGTTTTGATCAAACTGAAAAGTAAAGTCAGCCCTGAATGATGTACTGCTTTGCTTTATAAGTGAATATTGAGTTTCTGTCTTAAGGTAAATTGACTGTTGTTATAAATGCTCTTTGATAAAGAAAATATAAAATTAATATATTAGGGGCTCTAAAAACAGTCTACTCAAGGAACATTAGCTTCTGGGAAATGCTTTGTAATAAAACTTACTAGTAAATGTCACGATTTTGAAGACTCAAATTGTCACTGAAAAAATCCTAGAGTCAGCACAGTTTTTGTAAATGACTTCAATAAGAACAGAGGAGGCTTTAAGCAGTGGCTCTTACCTGGACATTGCTTTTGGGATAAAGGAAGAAGAATGGTTTCAAAACCGGAGACCTAAGCACAGAAAAAAAACAGCATAAATCAATTTAATCAGAAATTAATTATAACATCAGTTCATGCATCTTTAGATTAGTCAGACTTTAGGGAGAACAAACAAAAACAAAAAACCAAAAACTTAAGAGCTAATTTTAGTTGTGGTTAAACAACAGTTTTCCAAATATCTTTAATAAGCCTGAAAAACTTCATTTTTAAAACTTAAACTTCATTATTAAAAAAAAACCCAAGATTTTGTAAAACAAACAACCAAAACACCACACACATAACTACCGAGAGAATGAAAAGAGGACACTTTAAATGGTATCTACTTAAACATTTCTACTATCAGGAATGGCTAATCAAAAATGTGCTTTTTTGCTTATTTTTTAAATCCTTAACTGCCTCATGCATTTGTAGGTAAAATTGGGACATGAAAGCCTGAATCCATGACAGAATGATAAAAGTGTCATATAAAATAAACATTCATCTTGTCACTAATTATTGAGCACATTATGAAAAGTATTTCATTTGTTTTGTTTTTTACTGTAGTTTTGAATGGTGGAAAAAGAACTCCATGATCAAAGCTAAACTTACACTCGCGGACGCCCTCCAACAACTCCTGTGAGACCAGGTGCTAGAAAATGAAAAAAAACAAAAACGTTGTAGGTATTTTCTCAACACCGCGACTCCTCTTTTTCTGTAGCCTGAATCATTCTTATAGTACACAGTTAATAAATGCTAGGAAGACCTTAGCAAATAATGTATGGTATCACAAATCGATACATCCAAACATTTTATGCAATTGATAAAAAAGCTAAAGCATGTAAAAAGCATTTTAAAAAAAGAATTTATTTAAAAATGTGTGAAATATGAAGAATTTAGTATTATTTCTCTATACTAGTGTCAAGCAGGTACTACGCTTGGTAGAAAAATAACTTTTTTATTTTTTATTTAAAAATACAACACAATTCTGATCTGAACCATGTCTTGCTTTAATAGTGTTTGAACAAATGGCTTTATTCTTGTTCCTCAGGCTCCCCTCTCTTCAGCATTTTCCCTGGCTAACTTAGATGTTCTTCACAGTGGAGATCCTGCTCTCCACATAGACAAATTTAGAGGCTTAAATCATGGTGCAAACCTATCTAGCACTGTGATTAGACTCTTTTCTAATCTTCCATTAGTTGACCAGGCTTTCATGCCATTAAACTCATCTAATAGCCTGGCATTTCTGACAAACAGCTCTGCTCCTCTTATCCTCAGGATAATTTTGGGTACTTTATTTTGGCATCGACAGTGTTCATGCATGGTATATCAGACATCCATACCCTACTGACTTAAAGAAATGATAAATGGGATCAATTATGTCAGCCTAGGAACTAACATTCACGTGAGCAGAACCTCAAAAACAACTACATAAAGTTGCTCACCCAGTGTATCTACTCAAATTAAACCCAGCTGACTTGCCCTTTGCCACACGCTTCTTTCGGGTGTGAATTCACCTTGCCTATACTCCAAGCAGACTGACAGCCAGGTAGCCATGCCGGAGACCAGGCTTGTGCTGATAACCCCTCCGTCCTGGGAGGCTGCCTTAGCTTGGCTTCAGTGCCTTGCTAACGTGGACATGCAGCAGTGGCAGCACCCAAGCTGCGACGCAGCGTCGGTCCCCATCGCACGGTCTAGCTCTACCCACATTCATTGGAAAAGCAATTTCACTCAAATTAAGGGTTTGAATTAAGTTTTTGAAAAGGGATGATGTTACATAAATTACAGTTTTACCTTGTTCACACCACTTTACTCTGAGACACATTTTGAATCAACAATACATTCATAGCATATCCAAACCATTGACTCACAGATGATAATTAAATAAAATTTAAAGTTATGAAAGAGGCCTTCTGGCTGAAGTCAATTTATTATCACTCTGCCAGCCCAGCCAGTGTAATTCTTTGGCATCATAAGCATAAGCAGTTCACCTGATAAGCAGTCTTCACTAACTGTATTTAGTCAGAGACTAAGAAACACATGACTCTCTGAAAGGTGCTACAGTATTAATTACCATTCAACACTACCCACCCAACACACACACAAACACATACACACAGTTAATTTTACTGAATCAAGCTCCCAGTTTTTTGTTTGTTTAGGTTGCTGGGGGAGGCGGCTGGATATGGTAAGGTCATGCTCAAAATATAGGTTCATGAAGTTAGTTCATGTAAATTATCTGTGGATTGTCACATGGCTGACTTCCTGCTGAGCAGCTGAACTGCTCATTAAGGACACCAGATTTTGCTCCAAAATCAATCTCAACATCCTGAAAGAAAGCTCTGCATTTGCCTGCTCTCATACAATGGTACTTAGCTCCTAAAATAAAGTAGTTCTCTAAACAGTAATAAGAAAACAACTCAAGAGCAACAACAGTACTCACACCATGAGGGTGCAACCAACACATTTTATTGCTATTTGCTATTACTATCTTGCAAAGTTCACCAGTGCAGTCCTCAGTAACAGCAGCTCAGTCTCTGAAAACAGTACAATTCCTCTGTAAATAAATGCAATCGCAGAGTAAAACTATAACAAAATCCCAATTCCTCCAACTTAGGAGCACATATATGGACAATTAATTTTATTTAGTGTATGTAATTCCCACTTAGATTTAAACCATGGAGGAGGAACCAAATCTTAAATCGATTTTGGTTTATGCTTGATGATTTATTATTTCTGTAAACAGACAGCACAAGAGCAGACCTCACTTCCCACAGCTCAGATCTCCACTGCATTTCTCAGGTAAAGCTGGGAGAAGACAAAGGAAGGTGAAGTACAAGCAGGTAACAGCACATTTGCCACCAGCAAGAGAGCTATTTCTGCAAAATTAATGGTGATCTCTTAGAGCTACTGCTGTCCCAAGACGCGTTCAAGGCAGGAAGACAGCTCATGCCATACTTCATGTTCACTTTAAGTTGCTTGCTTAATTTCTGTGCAGATGCCCACCACTCCTTTCTGGAAGATGACTTATCTTTGCCTACAATGACACGTGTGACTCATTCACTGGACTTGCAGACCGTCTAAATCAGCAATGAGAAAGATTATCAGCTATCTTGAAGATGCTGATTTCATTACCCAGAAATTTTGCATGGAGCACCCATAGCGCCCAGAACCCCATGCATTACTCCATCACAGCTGATAAAGACAGTGTCATTAACCATGGTGCCACCAGTGGTGCTGCCATGAACCTCCTGAAAAGTCCTTTCACTTGCAGCAGGCCAGGACTCCTCACTGGTAGGTAGCAGCTTCTGCAACCTCAGAACAGCACCACACTGGTGCATCACACAGAGCTGAATGCCTGTGACAGTTGACAAAACAGAGCCCTTCCTTTCCATCTGTCAACGCTCTGTTCAGGAGCAGCTTTACTTATAGAATTTGTCTGGTGTAATCATCGTATCAAGTATCACCATGCTTATTTTGCCTCAAGGGTCAAATTCAATAGCCTGCTGTTTTCTAGAACGTTTTCTCTTACAAAGCCTGAGGAGATGGCCTGGTGCTAATTCCTCTATGCAGCTGTGTACTTAAAAGCTACGGGTCAATACTGGGGATTATACCATTTAAATGCCATTAGTTTCATTAACTCCCAAATAAAAGCTATGATAGGAAGAATAGCAGGTATCAAAGTCCACTAAAATCAGTGATACCTGCAGGCACACAGCATTGCTCTATGGTAATGTACTGCTATCTAGGTCACTAGAGACTGTTTTACAACCCTTCCTTTGAGAAGGAGTGCTTAACGAGGTTTGAATCTATACTAAATCTACAAAAAGAGAGAACTAATTCTTAGCAAATGCTTCTCTTTCCTTAACCTGTACAATTCTTCCTACAGCCTTGCACTGTATGACTCCTCCCTCTTGCCTACTTTCAGTCTTCATTTTCACCCTCCTTTCTTTTAATGAAAAAACAAACCTTCATATCCACCATATGTTTATATATCAATATATTGATATTTGCAGCTTTTTCCCTTCTATTTCTTCCAGCCCCACTGCAAGCTATGCTGTGGGCCCAGTAGCAAGTGTCAGTCAAAGCTGAAGGAGGGAAGTCTCTCAAGACCAACCTCAGGGTGGTTCTAGTGAAGCACATCAACACCCATAGCCCCTGATTGAGCATGGCTGTGATGACAGACATGCTTGTAGATAATACAAGGTGAAATCTGCTCAAGTGATACTTCTTGGTACTCTAGTTCCAGAGTCCTTTACATGATCTCATATGTTTTGTCTTTCCCAAGATGTCCCCTGCATTCCTTATTGTATGAAACTTATCTGCGGACTTGTTTGTAAATATCAACACTTTTAAAGCTCCTGTATCATCCTATTGTAAAAGAGAGCAAGTTTCCAACAGGTTTCAAGAACGCTGGTAGCAAACAAAGTAAACAGTACCAGGCTTTCTTAGGAAAATATACGATAGCTCGTGTTGCTTTACACGACGGCAGGCAGAGCTTGCTCCTCCTCATCCTTTGTCACACATTCTTCTCTCCTCCCTTGCCCCAGCTCAGGTGTTCAAACAAACATCTCTCAGAGTGGTTTTGCTGAAAATCAGCCCCATGGAAAAGAATACTTAAAATTGGCCCCGAGGAGCACCTATTTAAGTATGTGTAATTGCCATGTTTTAATACATATTGCAAACAGATAATCTATGCCATCTCTTATACCCTGTAAAATATCTCATGGCAGGAAAAGTTTCTGTGGAAACTTGCAACCAATCTGTGAGATGTAAATCTGCATTGAAACAAGCTTCATTAACAGCAGCTCTCAGAACTGCTCACTAGAGACTTACTGGTGAGAAAACCTTCTATTTTGTCTCTTCAATAGTTCTGCAACCTTATTCAACTGGTACTTTAAAGGCTAGATCTAATTCTGGCTTAGTAATTATTTGTTAACCTACTTCTATCCACTCCAAATTTTAAGAGGTTTTGTACAAGTCTATATACATAGATATACATATATATGTAGAAATATACATACACGACAGATCATGAGAAACTTGTTTCACAAAATGTTCTATGAGTTAAAGTCAGAATGGTCTGACTAGTCAACATCAAAGAGCTAAAAATTCTTTGTGTAGTTTAAATTCAACAAGTGACACATCTTTCTTTGTAACTTGTTACAAAACAAAACTATGTCTCTCTTGCTGACTTGCAATTTTTTTGGTCCTAAATCATCTGTCTATTTCCATGAACTGAATAAACTCAACCAGAGGTTATAAATATATTTATTCCATATTTTAAGATAGGTATATATGTGCACTTTTATAACAGTCAAAAAAAAATCTAATTTCCAAGAATTATGTTAAGTGATAAGATGGAGGAATCTGAAACCCATGATTTTACAGTCAACAGTTCTTACAGTAGTGTTAAGTAAAAATATAAAATATATTCAATCACTGTTTATGGGGGTCAATTATATGTCCTTCATTACTCTATCCATGTCCTTTGAACAGAGCAGATAAACCATTTTCTGAAGTATTATTCTCAAACAACAAAAAAAGGAAACGGCAGTAAATTGTTAAAACCAGGACATTTCTCGACGTATCTTCCAACACACTTATGGGATCAGTCATAATATTTACATATACTCAAGCACTTTAAAATATCAAGTTGTATTAACCAGCTGTCATCTTAGTGTCAAACTCCGGTCATTTTAATGTGAAATAAGGGTCAGCACATTATTTCAGCTATTAGTGAAACATTTCTTAGCTACTGAAGCCCTAATAAACTGCAAATGTCAAATTCCCTCAGCAAGGCTCTTCCTGAGCCATTTTTACTTTGGATTTTGTTCTGAATAAAATACCTGAACTTAAGGAAAAGTTAGATAGAATGGGAAACTTAAATATTTTTTCTTGATACCCAGTTATCTAAAGTGTTAACAGTAAGTATGACTGAATTGTATTTAATGAAGACATCTTCCCCTAATGATACAAACCTGGTCTATCGTTATTAGCTTTAATGAAGTAAGGGTGATTTTCTTAGACTGTACGATGCAGAACTGACCCAAACTCCCGCAGGCTTCGACAGATTTAAAAATCTGAGTTCATGAGCTGAGGGTTCTTCACTGCTGTGCTTCCCCAGGCATTCCGGTGTCTTAATTCCCACTGTGATCTTAGCAAAGTACACAAAAGCTTCCTCTGTAGAGCAAGGAAAGAGCTCTCAAAAAACCTTCTGTTAATGCTAAGCATTACAGACACATGTAAATCCTTCTTTCCTGAGCTTATGATCTACTCACTAAGTATAAAAAATAAATAAAACTAAGCAAACAAAAAGCATGATTTTACTAACTGAAGGTTTATTTAACTCAGGTATTAATTGTAAAATTGGGGGAAAAAAATGAGATTGGTTTGTGGGTTTTTTTTTTTTTTTTTTTTTTAAAGAGCTTGTATCCCTTTAATCTTGTCATAATAGCAGGCTCCAAATGAAAACTGATTAAATATCATACTCAACAGAAGTTTACAGTAAAAGTGTTCCATTCCAAACACAGAAAATAAACAACAAATCACTCTCATGTTTGGCACGTCTGTGTACACAATAACTTCAAATTCTTCTCTAGGCTTAAGAATCCCTCATGCAAGCTTGAAACAGATTTATACTTCAGAGTATTACTGTATGCTCATGTGCCTCAATAGTCTTCACAAAAAAAAGTAATTAAAAATAATATGAGAAAAAAATAAGAAATAACTATAAAAATTCTAATAATTTATTCTTCATTATAGAAGTTCACATTTTTTTAAAAAGTTGCCTCTCAAATTTCTCTTGCAGAGTTAACGTCTTTTATTTATTGCAGGGCACACACATAAGACTCCTTCATCTTTCCTTTCTGACATGGAGGCACAGATACTATGGCTTTTTCCTTTTATAAGAACTACTGCTCCTACATAAAACCATCTATCGTATCTAAAAATGTTTAAAAACAACCAAATCTGAAAAAACAGAAGTTAAGAAATACAGATGTGAAGACTTGAGGTTCAATCAGCACAGCTAAAAGCACATTTCTGATATGTAGGACATAGCATCCCAAATTTTAAGGCTCTGCTGGGAAACAATGATGATTAGTTTTCAACAAAACTGTTATAGATTCCTCTTCTTTGCATCTTTTTACTCTTGATGCTCACATATCCTGAAAAAACATGGTTTGAAATTCCCTCAAAAATTCATGAACTCCCAAAAACATAAAAAATATTAAGTTATTTCAGCTAAGCTTAAAACAAAAGCCATCAAAACTATTTTTTTATTGCTGACAATTACAGGACCACCTCAATTACAGATAGCTCTCATACTTCGATAGCACTGCCAAACTAAAACCAAGTCTAGCTCAGGGTGGCAAGACCGACTAGCAGATTGAATGAACCTGAACACGTGCAGGTCACTCCCAAAGTGACAGTGCTCCTGGATTCCGTCACAGGAGATGCAGCTGGTAAACACACACACACAAACCTAAGAGCCTGGGCTTACTGCTGCCTGCTCTCTAATAAATCTGAGTACAGATAAGTCTCAAGGACCAGAGCAGGAGCAATTAGGACCTCCCTCCAGCATTTATTACAGAGAAAGCAGAGTCTAGAATTCTGACTGAAATTCTTTTCAGGTCATTCCTCCTCCTGCTATCTCAGGACAACATCTCTAAGGCACAGATAATACTCTCCAATATTTCTAAACATTGTAAAGCTTAGTTAGTTCGCTTTCCATTCTTGGATGAAAGGTGCTATATTTGCCAATTATCTACTGTCCACATGCTGAAGTAACAGACACCAAACTGCTACTGATGTGAAAAATCATAGCTACAATCACTGTTCTAGAATCACTATAGTCCAATTAAAAGGAAGAAAATGTTTAGATTTTTATTTTTGACTGTTACAAACCAAATGAATGTTGTTTCCTAAAATTCATTCTCAAAGTGTTCAAGATGTAATGGAATTAAGTGTTTCAATTCAAGTGACATCAGCCTGTGGATTAATAATTCCTTTTTTCCTCACTGCTGTTGGTTTTAGAGGATTCTTTCTTCCTACCTTTCCTTGATTTTTTATTAAAGAATATACAAAAAAGTTTGTTTGCAATCACTCCCATAGTCATTACCTCTCCTCCTGTAGAGGATACCCAACACAGGGCAGCCATTCAGTGCTGTGCTGTCTACAGAACAGTTTGTTTTAGAACAGTCAAGCAGCGGGCATTCCTAGCTCCGCTCTTCACAGCAAGATTCTCAGTCGACACCAAAGGCAGAAACAAAAAGTTTTAAGCCCTTTCAGATATCAATGCACTGCTGATTATTGGTCAGCACTGTTGAACTGATTATTTTCCATAGTGAGACTTAGCAGTCAGGGCTGACAGCTTGAAAACCACTGCAGTAGAAGAATATCAGATGAATATGAATCCTACTAAGTATTTAAGATCCCAACTCAGGTTCCTTTTTACACCCACAGGATTTATCTGTGCAGGTACTATGGAAGTCCACCATGCAACAACCACCACATATGACTGCAGAAAGCAGTTTTAATAATCTTCCCCGAAAACAGGGCACAGCCAGACTGCCTATTTATGGGCTTGTTCAAGCCTTGGGAAGCCAGTCAATAAGTAGTCTCAGTTACTCTCTGACCCTGGTAACTTACACTGAGGCCAAAAAATCTTGTAGTCCTGAACCTGGCAAGCAAGCGAAGAGCTATTTAGTACTGGGTGCCCCAGGTGATTCCAGAAGCAATGGGAAAGTTTCCCATTGCTGGGCATTATCGAGCGAAGTAGACTTTTAGTGAATAAATGTTACAGGATGTTCTAGAAAGTTCACACAATTCCTTTACAAAGCAAAACTAACGCCTTCACCATCATCCAACGCAGCTGCCGAACCTTCTACCCGATTATGAACATAAACGCATCTGGCTCCTCTCCCGGAGCTCTGGGAACAGGAGCTGTCCCAAAGCTTGCCAGACACATGGGAACACAGGTATCTGCGTACTACAGGAACCTTGATTTTGATACTGTCCACCCATTCCAGGTAGTGCAGATTTTTGACACATATGAACACATATATAATAATAACTACAGATCTTTAGTTTTAAGTAAATCTACAGCAAAAATGAAAAAGGAGAAACTCCAATTGTGAAACATCATCTTTCTTTTATTAGAAAAAACACTTTGGGAAAGCAGTTTACATTTACAGTAAATGTTGATCTATTAACTAACCCTTGTAATTGCAAATTATTTTTGAAACCATGTCTATGACTATACCTAATTAGTTTTGCATTATTGTGTTCTATCTGGTAGAAGGAAAAAATGAGATAAAGAAATGACCTTTTGTTGACCCTGTCTCTATAAACACAACTTGAAATAAAAGAACTATTATGTTAACTATACCTCTGTTACCGCTATAAAGACAGAACATGCATACAGTTTTAAATCCACTGAAAATAAAAGGTTCACTAAGCCCTTTATGGCAAAAAGGGCTTAAAAAAAATCCCATTAACCAGGATTCTGCATTTGCTATAGAAGTTGATACATTTAAGCTAAGCCCATATAACTTATTTTTGCAGATCCTGTAATTCCTCAATACATTCTTCCATAAGTTAGCTTACATATTTAGCAGTAGCTCCTATCTGTATCCTCAAAAATGAACTGCCCAAGTTTTAAATGGATTAATAAATAAAAAAGGTGCGTATCCACAGTGGCAGCAGTCAAATCACAACATCAGAATGTGCTGCTTAAACTAGGTAGTGACAGATAAAAGGTACTTAGAAATAGAAAAGAGAAAAAAAAGATTTTTTTTCCAAAGTAGCCAAGCAGTAAGTCTTTCTAAAAAGTTAAGAGAATACAATGGAATTAACAACAGCAAAAAAGAAAAAAAAAAAAAAAAAAAAACTTTGTACCAGTTTCCTTGTAGTTTGCTTTTTTATATATCTCTATATATACAAAACAAAGAGAAGGCAAACAAAAGAAGCAGAGATATCACGATAGATAGCCCTTATTCATCAGTCATGAAAATATTTCAAATGCAAGCTTAAAACTAAGACATACATATGTATACCTGTGCATACCTATATTAAACTAAGATATATAGGAGATGCAAGTATTTACCCATTCCCGTTCCAGCTGGTGCAATCTCTTTGGAGAAGATTTCTACAGCCTCTTTTTGTTTATGGTGTACAGCAAGCCAAATAACAGCTTCCCGAGGACCCTGCTTTCAAAGAGGTAAAAAGAGTCATAAGATTAGCCCATCAGCACAGCATTTATTAAATTTGTGAAGCTGAAAAGGAATTGTAGCTCACTACTGAAATTTATATAAATTTTAGTGATAGTCTCTACTAACAGCTGTAACTGTTCATTCAGTGACATTTCAAGGTGTGGCCAACATCACCATAATTTTCTGTTATTGTTTTTCTTATCTTTTTTTCTTTTGCTACCCTGAAATTCACTGTTGGATACTTCACACTGTGCAGAAACAGTGAATCTTCTACAGCTGTCTTAGAGCATTAAGTACTACAATAATTTTAGAACAAAAGAAATATTTTTCTTCGTTCTCAACGAGACAGGCAAACTAATTTTCCTCCTATTTTAAGTCTATTGTAAATACTTGAGAATTACCTTAGACAGCAACATTCTCTTCTCTTAGCATTAAAAAGTAAGACAAAAAAAAAAAAAAAAAAAAAAAAAAAAAACAACAACAAAAAAAAAACCTATTCCTTAGGGGTTAGAGAGGAGATAGGAACTTATAAAAACCCTAACATTTCCGAAGATAGGAGGCACTGCTCTCGAGACAAACTCAACAGATACACTGCCGTAAGCGACAATCAGCTAACAATTCCTTTAATAAATAAGCAGGCTTTAACTAGCTCTCACTGGGCATTTTCATTCTGGAAGAATCTCTTTCTGACACCAAAAACTCTTCCATTGAAATCAACACATCAGCAAAAGGCTTCAAATGAATGCCAAGTCTCACTGAAGGCAAAGACAAGTTTTTGTCTTAGTAAATTCTATTAAATAGCATTTTCTATTAAATTTAATTCCCTTATACTACGGCAATATAACATGGCTCTCTTCTTTATACAGAAATACTCAGCTATGTACTTGACCATGACTTCTAAATATTCTTCTGCTAAATTTAATGTAGACTTTTGTATCTCATACAGTCAAATTAAGCTTCTATCAAAGCAAACACTTTTATATGTGTATTTTTTAAGAATTTGCAGCCATCAGTAAGAGCATTATTAGAAACTCTAGTCTTTTGAGTAACATTTCAAAGTCTAGGCCTGTTCCTAAATCTATCTCTCTTCTTCGAAAATAAGAGCAACAAATCCATTGTTCATATGAAATGGCTCTGCACAAGGTAGCAAAATCTTTGGTTCAGATTTGCTCACGGAGCATCATAAAAGTATGTAATCCTGCTGAAGGGTATTTCTTCTTTCTGATCATCAGCTATATTACACAATTTGAAGTTCATGTTAAGTTCATGTCCAAGGTCACATCAAGCTTACATAAACTTTAGTTTTTCACTTCAGACATGATTCCCCAAGCACAGTTTCAATTTGTCTTACAGTTAGATTGTTTTAAGAACCCTTACTACACAGAAAATGTACGGCCGCTAGCAATAATTAACTACTAGTAATAGTTAGCAGGAAATATTCTTGCAGAAAACATACTTATGCATTTACAATTGTTTCCGGGTTCTAAACTCTATCATATCTTCAAAATTCCATTTAAGTAATATATTTACTTCCTTGCTAACGGATGCAAGATAATGAATGACGCAAATGACCCACAAAACGCAAAAAATGAATTCTATCCTGAGTGTGTGAATCCCATATCAAAACTGAAGATGTACACTATCCTTACAGTATCATGACCAAACAACACAAAAAAGCTGTTCTTCATGAAGTCTTAAAGCAGTGCTAGAGCATTAGCAGACAACAGATTTTAGCTAGTGAGTAAAGCTGTGGGCTTATATCCATATATAGCAGAGAATTGTACATATACTTTTACATATGTATGTATATAACAATATATGTATATAACAATTAATATTTTGTAACCCTAAAGCCTGTAATAACCTATTAATACACACTTCATACAAAACACCTCCAGTATTTCCAAATGATGATGAACTCGTGGATGCTATGACACTTTCATAATGGCTCCCTACCTGTAGGCTCACTAAAAACCACAAAGCAGATGTGTGAAAAATTAAATATCACTAGGGTTACTCAGTGCTGGTTTGAGTCCTCTCATACACGGTGCGATGCTGCTGCTAATGCAGTAGCTAAACAAGCTCCAAGAGAGGCACAGAAAGACCATGTAATGAGACAGGAAAAATGGAGAAGGGTAAAAGCACTTAATTTCTCAAGGCTCCTTTCTGTTATTAGGATTACACAATACCAAGATTGTCTTCAAATCTGCACTACTTAGCAGCTCAGACTCTGGGATACACTATGATTTCGTAACTACATAGGCAACCCCATGATTTACAAAGTCTAAGACTTTGTGTCTGCTAATGTAGCCAAACCTCCTCCTCAGAGAAATACCCAGAGGCTTCAGAGAATACAGTAGAGTTTGACAGACCTGTGTGGCAATCAGTCTAGTCACACCAGACACCTCCAATGAGCTGTGAGTATTGTTTGATATACTTTTCCTGTCTTAGTATTCATATACATATTTGCCTCTCCTATAAATTCAGATGGAAACATTTTCAAATCAGGGACTTTTCTGTGTGTTAAGCAAGGCTCTGGTTTTGACTGCTGTTATTTGCAATTCAAATGAACAGATGTAATTTTGCATGGAAAGATGCACTGAGAAATAGCGTTTAAGAGAATACACAATTCCTCCTCGAGAGCTCAGAAGGTAGATGTTTTTGCCTAGGATTCCACAACTTTACATGTTAAATGCTGAAGTAAAGCTCCACTCCTCTCTCCTTAAGCTAGAGCTGCTAGTTTCCAGATGAGAACTTCTGCTTCATTTCTTCTAACTGTTGGAGGAAGAAGGTGAAAGGGGAAGCAGAAGAATTTCCCATATTTCACCTCCAGCTCTCTGTATAAAATATATGGAAGCACATAGAGAGAGAATATTCTATTTACTTTAAAAAAAAAAAAAAGTGTGTTGTGACTGAAATACAAGCAATACTATAAATATTCAACTTGATTTGAAAAACTATTCACTGTGCAGCAAGAAAGGAATGTAAGCTCAAAAATCATTATTCATTCTATGCTATGTTATTAAAGAACATATTACAATGAGTAATCATAATGAGTTGGTGCTAACAGAACATACACAACATCTGGAACATCTGTTCCTATGTTTGAAAAACCTGATTCTGCAATCTCAGTCATACACTTTTAGCACAGTGGGATTTATAATCTTAAAAAGGAAGAAGATCGTATTATAGAAATGGTTCACTAGGAAGTGACTTTTGCTGCTGCGGAGAAATAAATTGAAGCTCCAGCACTAAAATGAACAGCTGGAGATATAACCTACACAATTTCTATGAATAATTATTTTTTTACAGTAAAAAGTTCACTCACTAACATATGCTTTTGAAAATACAAATACTCAGCTTTTTTAAATGCTGACATTCCTTATATCAAATTCTCAGCGCTGAGTTTTTCCACATCTGTACCTTAGAGTTTCACAAGACATTGCAGTTTACAAAGAATTAACGCTACTGTTTTGGAAAAGGATAAACTATCTAAATATTTAAAGAGTAAGTAAGTGCGGACAAGATTTACAACCTTTAAAAAGCAATCTTTTTTAAATAAGAATACCGTACCGTAGATCAAGAAAACTTAACTTCTCACTCACTATAGCCTTCGCTCAAATTCTTACATGTAAATATAAGAAATTATAAAACATAACAAAACAAAATGATAAAATGAAGCATGCTGCATGAAGAGTACTCACAGACGCTTTTAAAGTTGCATGAAAAATAATTCTGCCATTTCCTGATTCTGCAACTTTTATACTATGGTCTTTTAGAATTATCTTCAATTCAATTTAAAAGCTTGTATCACAAGAACTTTTGTAAGAAAATATTTCTGTACATGAACAACATCACACCAGGCTACAACAGTATCTTTGTAAGACTTCCTAAGAGTTCTTCTGGAAAAGCCAATATTGTAAAGACATGAGTATACTTTTTTTTTTTACACTAAGTAGTGACACTGAAATCTTTGTAAGATGATGGGGTGAAATTCCTGAGATGATACTGACTTCCTTTAAAGTTACAGAAAAGATAACAATAGAGAGAGATTAACAGAGGTCAGCAGAAGTTTAAAAACACTCCACGAATACTTACACCATCTATACTCCTTCTAGCATGAGGTCCATATGTATCTTCAGACCCTAAAACCTCTATGTTAACTGCACTGTAATCTTCATACCCAAGCTGACTGAAAATAAGACGAGTCCTGCAACAAATGATGTTTTGTTAGTAAATTGTCTCAGGATGGTTCTTTGAAATAGTCCTGTGTGGTCCACAGTAGTTAGCTCTGCCATGTAGACTGCAATATGAATACTTTTCACTATCATGTGAATCTATCCCTGTGTTTCAATTTGAACCTTTTCTTTATTTATTTGAAATATGATAAGCAAATATATTGATCCAGATCTTTTACTTTCATATTTCAAACTCTTTGTCTTAAAGATACCTACAGCATACACAGTCTTCCTGGTTTTTATACTGGAAACTCAGTCTCTGTTTTTCTCCTCTGAGACATTTTAAACAACTTATCAATATATGAAACTGTGTCACTACGTCACAGGCACCACAGAATAAAAATTTAACTTAAGAAGCAAATTTCATTCAAACTTTAAAGGTACTTTTTTTTTTTTTTTTTGGAAGTAGCAAATATACGTCTCAAAATGCCAGAAAATAAATGAGATTTTTAAATAGAACTTTTCATTCAAGGATTTCTCCTCTGGTACTGTGAAAGTTGTCAAATGCTTTAGAGTTCATAAAAAATATACATTGCTATTTTCTATTTGTTTTCCCATTAATAAATATGGTGTTTTGCCAAATATTAAACTCAGATTAAGGACAGCGTTTGCAACAACTCTCAAAGTATAGCACAGTGTTCAAACATGATACAAGCTGAGAATTACCACTGTAGTTGATTTTAAAACAGTTGAACTCCAAAACTATTAAGCACCTAAACTGGTTTTCCAATAACCCTTTGTCTGGCACCCTTCTAGCCGTTTAAAAGATGTCATCAGTTGAAAATTATGTTGGAATCAGAAAAATATTTTGGGTCAGTGGAATACTTTGAAAACATTTTTAGTATGTCATAACTATTGTCAATATTAAATGGGGTAACCAAGAAGCAGTGGGACTTAAATATAAAATGCAACTTTATGATTGTTGTATAGAGATGAAAGCGGTCAGTGTACCATAGAATGGTATATTTTGTTGACCACAGAAAGACACTCAATTTTAAAATTTCAAATTGTATTTGTAGTTAATTATTTTAAGTTATTTACCTAAAAATAGTTAGCTAGAGACAAGAGAATTCAAAATATATTCCGTACGTAATTTTTAGCACAGTCATGTTCCTTTGTAATACAACAGAAAGGCTGAAGACTACTTGAAACAGACTTCACACACACTATACCAAATATTTATTTTATTTGCAAAGAATACATGAATAAAGGAGAGGAGGCATGCAAGAAAAAATGGAAGTAGTAGTCATTCCAAGCTGCCAAAACTACGTAATGTCTTAGGTTGCCTATTAAGTGGTGCAAGTGAAACACCTTAAATCTGTGTGCTGAAATCTACACTTCTTGCCATTAAACTACCAGGAAGAATTTAATTTATAAAGCACTCATTACTGTCCTCATGACAATCCTATTCTCTTGCAACAGGAATGGGGGGAAAGGCTGAAATTAGTGCTTCCCAAAAGGACAGGATTCCTGGCAGAGCATTCTCCGATAGTGATCAGAAATACTTTAACTCTTACTGTGCACGTGGGTCTGTATACAGATCTTTTGCACATGTTCAATAAAAAACTCCCCACATTAAGCTCTTCACTAAACTCTAGGGCAATACTCTTTATAGTAATTTTTAAAGCACAGAACTAGCAACAGCTCCTTGAAGCATGACTCATGGGCTAACTGCAGTTCTCAGTCCCTATGTTTCAGCACAGAGCTGTGCATGCCCATAGGAGAGGTATTTTATGCTGTAAGCCTGCATAACACAGCCTTAAATCCGGCATTTCTTGCATTTTCTGTACTTGCTCCATAACTCTATCAGATGATGGGGGAGAGATCACATATATAGCAAGATGAAAAGGAAGCAATTAGAAAGACTGGGTGCTATTTAAGCAAGTGTTTGCAGACTTCTCTGAGGAGATACATATTCAAGAGGAATCCCTCTTCCCCCACATACACTGCCATGAAAACATGGGTAAAGGTTTATTAGGCCTTCTGCATAGAACTTGCTCTGGCAAACAAAATAATGTGCGACACCTGAAAAGGTTGCAGAACAAAATTTAAACACTTACAATATCATCTTGGTAAACTACCTATATTTCATAGCACTAAGATGCTTGATAAAAAGGAAACCGAAGTTCTGTGGGAATTAATGCAATTTGATTTCATTTGGCTTTCTTTCTGACACCTAATAAATGTTTTTCTGATTTGCAGCTTCTCTCATTGATCTGGGTCCCTCTCTGCTATTTAGCTATCTATTTTCAACAGTTCACTGTTCTATTTTGATCTTGACCCTAGAAACAAAATATAAAAAGCCTCTTCCAAATCTCAAACACTAACCTTTTCAGAATACTTTCCGCAGTACATTTTCCCTTTTGCACAGCCTTTGGCCCTCCCACTGGGCAGACAGCAGTTGCTCTGAAACCATCAAGGTAAGTGGCACTCACCTAATGCAGAGGGAGCATACGATTACATGAGAATTGGTATGGACGTACTATAAATCTCCCTGGCACTACTCATCCATGCGCTAATCAAAAGTGGAATAACAAGAAGTCATCATCATGGCATCAAGAAAACAGTCAATTCCTTGCCTTAACCCTGCTTCTGTAAATGTCAGTTTTGCCATTATTTAAAACAGCAAAGTGATCCAGCCCTACCAGAACCTCACCAGAATTGTATAACATTTGTTATCTATTGAGAAAATTGAGAACACTAGAAGAAAAACAGCAAAAAAACTTTGCACTTTTACCAGAAGTGCAATTTCTTCCAGCAGAATATTTCAAGAGACTATACAAAAGACTGTCTTTTACTTAATTGCTATCTTGGCATTTGTAGTTACTCGGTACTTAACTCTGAAATACATCTGTCGGATGTTTGTCACTAATGAAATGCAAGATTATTCATTCTTATTCTGGCATGACAAACAGTGTATGAACAATAGTGAGATGACAGACTATTTTGGAGAAATTGTAAAAGAACCATCTCAGGCTTTTCTGGAGATTTCTGGATTATCTTGTTATACAAATGAGCATTTCAACACAGCTCACAGTTGTGGCTTTTTTTTTTTTTTGTTACTCGAATGAAGGAAAAAAAAAAAAAAATCAATATTAATGTGGTGGCAGTTCTTGGCACAAAATGCTTAGTACTTTCTCCAAACATGCCAGATTAACATCAAAACACCTTACACTCCATAGAAAGAGATAATACCTTATAAAATTTTGAAGGCGGTGATCCTTTTGCTCCATGAACTTTCACTGCTCCACCTTCGATACCTAAAATAATAAAAAATTAATACTCGAAGCTTCTTCAATATAACTTCAAAGACATTTGCTTGTGATGCATATCAAACTTAAAAACAAATCACTGATAGCTGCACAGCCACTGCTTCACTACAGTCCCTCATAACCCCACAGACAGCAAACTGGTTATTAAATTTATGACTTCAATGAGCATTTTAATATAATGCTTGAAATGTTTATTCATGTACTTTAAATACTTAACACAGCACGTAACCTTAGGACTTTGGACCCAGTAATTATTTGCCAGTTAACAGCCAGTTATTGCAGATATACAGAATATTCAATTTACTGTAGTTGCCTGGAGCAGACTGATGTCCTTCACTTGGGATATACACAAAACGGGAGAAAAACGAGAAATCTTATTTGCTAGTAGCCTGGTAAATGAAAAGGTAGTTTAACTTTAGTTTTCTTGTTTCTAAACGAAATAAACAGCCTGAACACATGTACCAGGACAAATAATGGCTCTGTGCCAGGTGTATTATATTAATGCCCATAAGAAACTACATGTCAACAGTTTTGAGCTTGCACTGGTGAAAAATCAATAGGCACAGTCCCTGAAAATCAGCACTGCAGGATAAGCACTGCATTTATGTGACTATTCACATTTGTCCCGTAGCTCACCTGTGCTTTGTGTGCACTCCAAAATATTCAAAAAACAATTACAAGATTTACCTAAATATTCTGAAAAGATCAGAAGACAGCAATTCCTTCAGCATATATCTGAAAAACTGAACAGATCTAGCAGAAATTTTTATAGGTCACTCAAAAATAACACTATCTCCACAAGCTGACACACAGTTAATTAACTCTGTCAATACAGAAAAATATCTCTGCAGCCAGAATAAAGCTCTAAAGGAGTTTCATAAGTCAGGTGATGGAGAAACACTAACAAAACGTCACAAAACAAAATGCATGGCACTCAATGACAAAAAGAAAAAAACAGAAGCACCTCTTGGTTCCACAGCATTGCAACTAATCCAACAGGATAATAAAACCAGCAATGTAAACAGCAAAACCAGATAGCTTGCCCTGATCTAACCAGAGTACGTGTCAAAGCACTTCAATCTAAAAATATTTAAGAAATCTGCCTATTTTCCATCTGTTATATTTCTAAGAGGACTAACTAAAAGTTCATGTGAAAGTTCATTTTAAGTTCAAACATGTCATATTGGGTCATTTGCAAGCTAAAAGTTCATAGGAAGGTTAGGCTTCTCTCCTCCTCTTCCCCCCCTTCTTTTTTTTTTTTAAGTGGCTAAGAGTAACAAGCCAGCCTTGCTGGACTGTCATTTCATTATGTTGCATGGGTAGAAGTTTCACTGTACAATTTCATGCTACTTTTACTACTGAACCAAAACATTTCTGTGTTACAGAGTTCAGAATATTATCACAGTAAGTTTTTGAGATTTCAATTGCACTAGGTTTTATATGATCACTTAGCATGCTGTCAATGGTTAGTGCCATTAAAATACAAAAAGACACAAACTATGTAGTACAGATGAAATAAAAATAAATGCCCTAATACTGGAGCTAAACATTTTATTGATCTTTTAAACAAGCCCACACATCTTAAAAGATAAAAAAACAACAATAAAAACAAACAAACTTAAAGACTAAATCCAGAATGAATTTTATATCCATTCTTAGTCTGTTAGTATGTCTGTTCACAGATTTGATGATGACGACAAACAGGGCCTTTTTCTCACAGAGGCTCTCCAGGGAATAACCTGTACCAAGCAAGCTCCTACCAGTTAAGATGATCCATTAGACATCTAGGAAAAAGTCATTATGGGTAATGTTTTGCAAGGTACAGCTGTCTGTTTTTACTAACATTTCAAGTGTCATGTGAATGAACATCTACAAGAAACATAACCTTCTAAAGCAAAGTAACTGAGCCACAACTAGAGAGATGGTGAAATCTCACAGTAGAGCTTTCTCAACATTGCTCACACACAATTCACTTAGCAAGTCTGTAAACCAGGCAAGACACAAATCCAAGTAGAAATGAAAAAGGATCAAAATGATCAAAAAGAAAAAATGATCATAAGATTTATGTCTGTCAATAAACAAGTAAGACAAAGTCTCCAAACAAACACCCAAAAAAATTCCTCAAAAAAACCCCAACCAACCCCTCATACTTACCATGCTCTGAAGAACAGATTTAACAAAGACTATGCAGGGAAAAAAAATGGAAACTAAAGCAATTGCATTAGATTGATAACCCAATCCACTAACACAGATCTCTTAACGTGTTGTAGGACTAACCTGGAATTTCTGTGATGGAAACTTCAGAAAAGTCACACGTGACATCTGGCAAGAGATAGCGCTGAGGGTTGCCAACCTCGTACAGCAACTGTTCGGCCACAGTACCAAAGGAGATTAGCCCCCCCGTGTCGGGTGGTTTGGAAATAATCAGGTCTCCTTCAGAGGAACATTCTACAATGGGAAAGCCTATGTTATGCCTGGAATATCAAAAACACAAAAACAAAAACTTGTAAATATGAAGGGAGGGAGGAAAGAATAATGACTGAGAACATATCAGCTTCTTCCTGTCATGACCAACTAAATAAAATTGGTCGTTAATTAAGAACATATCTCGTTCCTTCTGTAGAAACCCACACAAGAAAAACCACTGAATAAGCGGCTAACCAAGATAACAAGAGGATGCATTTTATTGCCTGCCAAAGCAGTACAGATAAAACATCAAACATCAACAGCAGAGGGAAAGAAGATGAGAAAGGAGCGGAGGAGAAACCACAAATTAGGACACCAACAGAAATCGTAAAACAAGGAGGGGTGCCAACACTTAGAGGAACTACAGATGAAGAGGTTAATTCGGATGAAAGATGAGACTGCCAATTCTGAACAGAAAAAAAGACTGAGGAAAAGAAAGTTTGAGCAGGATTACACTACTTAGTCTGGCTATAGCAGCAGACACAGAATGAAGGCAACAAATAGGTTAATGTAGCCTAGAAAATGGATTTGTAAGAAAGTCAAGCAGTAAAAAATAGTCTATACTGGAAGTCTCAGAAATGGAAGAGCACAAAATATGAATAATTCAACTTTTTGTTGTGACAACTTAAGGACAATTTTGCATGTTTGTGATAAATTATACACACAAAAAACATGGTAAGAAAGCAGAAAGATGAAATTAAGATTAAATTAGAACAATAGTAAAACACAGTAAAAGAGGGAAAGAAATCAACAGGCACGGCAAAGAAGGCAGTAAAGGCAGTAATAAGCAAATTATAGAAGTCTTCATAAATTAAAATATCCTCTCCCTCTCCATTTTCACAAGATTAAAATTCTTTACACCATAATTAAGATCAGTTAATCCCTGAAATTAACTATCTTTGGGTGCTAGTAAGAACAATGTGCTGAGCATACAACCAAGTATGTCAGTATTACTACAAAGGTTAGATGAACATAGTTTGGACAACATAATCCACAAAGTTTTAAAGGAAGTAAAGAAACCAATGAACTCTTATAACTGACATTTGTAAAAGTTCATGGGAGCTTGCGCAGATTCCTTAACATTGGGAAGCTCCAAACATAACTCCATTATTTAAAAAAAAGGATTAAGAAATAAGCTCTGTTACTGGAGATCAGCAACTTCGACACTGATTGTATACAAAACTTGGAAAGTATGGTAGTTGGGGAACACCTAGAAAAGTTCATCATGAATCATGAGAGATCATACTTCATTAGCCTGGTGTTTGAAACAGAAAACAGATAAAGGGGTAGGAAAAAAATCTGTGTATAAAAAAATAATTTGTAAGAAGCTGTTGATTTAAGACGATTCTAGATTTTCAGGGGGAACAGGAGGAAAAAAAAAGACATTGGTAGAAATTATGTAACACTCACTACTTTAGAATGTGAATAAAAGAAAGTAATATCCCCCAAAATATCTCTCAATGCTCAGCTTCAAACATCATTGTAAAACAAACAAAAACATGTAATTATTGCAGATAATAAATTTTACAGATGAGGCCCATACAGGAAGGCAGGCAGTTCACCCAGTGTTGTTACACAACAAGATCAGTGATTGAATAAGGTAATAAATAAGGAGCTTTTAACCTCCTAGTGGCATGCTTGTGTGTTTTAACCCTACTGCCCATCTTTTCTTCAGGCAATACCCCTCTGGATGCCTTGCTAAGAGGCTCAACACAGATTTGAATCACTTGCCCAAAACTGAAAATCACTTCTCTGCAGACAGATTCCTCTGTTATCCAGGTGGTGCAGCCACAACACAAAGCAGCAGGGAGAACATATATCCTTCTATCCTTCTTGCAACCTGTCTTAAAACATTAACACTTCCAACACTCCGGGCACATTCGTATAGATACTCAGCCTTCTACTCTGAACCTCTGAAGTAGCTAAAGTTTGGAGCAAAAAAAAAAAAAAAAAAAAAAAGAATTTGCCCAGCCCAAAAGACAAACGAAGGAAATGAGACAACAATGTTAGTTAGCTGTTACTTTATCTTATGCATGTATGTCCGTATCACATGCAGTATGAGTATGACCACCTGACACACACACACAAAACAAAAAAAACAGAACAAACAAAAACAACAGCAACAATCTGCATCCTAAGCACATACACCGTGTCAAGCCCCATAGAACAAGAAAAAAGCCAGGAGTGCTTCCAGCACTAGTGTTAGGTTCAGGTATTAACCTGGGCATTTATACCATACAAATGCTAAAATTAGTGCAAATGAACTCAGCAAGAGGCCCCCAGACTGCATCCATTTTGCAACATGCCTTCTTTGGGAAAAGATCATATACTATCTCACAATAGATGTCAATAATAATTGGCATTAAAATGTATCTTCTTGAATACAAAAGTTGTGCTCTGTATAACATATTACTTAACCTCCAACTAGGAAGCAAACTTTGCTTGCCCTAAAGCACAAGATGCAACAAATGAAAGATCATCAGGAATATTCTTCACTGCTGTTGTTTCCAATGTCAAAGGACAGGTCCTTAAATTTGAGGAAACACCACCAACAGCAATAACTACCTGGATAAGGTAGCACATAACCACAATTATATCCTCACTTTGATCAGCACTTCCACTTAAAGAAATAGTTCTGTTTCCCACTTTGCTTTAAGAGGTTTTGCTTAACAGCTACAGAGTGCATGTAATCTGCTCTATAACATGCCAACATAAACTGACATAACCCACAGCCAAGTTGTAATCTTGTACAACATATCAAGGGAATTAAACCACAAGACTGTGAACTTGCACTTTGCCCGTCGTCAGCTGCATGCTGACCAAAGGGCATGCTTTGATAACAAAATGACTGCATAAATTTAATAACAAAAATCCCCTACTAGAATTACTGGGGTAATAACAAGCAAAATAAATAAAATATATTACTTTGCAATCAATAAAAGACAGTATTATAAATGAACTACACTTAGAAGCATTTTGAGCTATTCTTTTAACATGAAGTTGAAATCCAGAGGAAATACCATCTTTCACAAACCCAGTTTTCAGCAACTACCACTGCTTTATCCAACATGTCTGTTTCAGGTTGTGTGCTTGGTATTAGACAATTAAGTTATAGGGTTAATTAACGAGACACCTGAATAAATCCAGGCTAAAGTTAAACCTCACAAAATGAAAACCCATTCAGTTCTCTTCCTTTCCTAATCAGGTTTAACTGGAGCGTTAACAGCGAGGTTCTCACCAACTGCAGCACAGGGGTACCATAGCTCAAAACTGGTTTTGCTGCTGAAGCCAGCTTCTCACATCTGCAGTTACTGTCCTACTCTAACAGGAACTAGAGCTCTGAAATTGTCAGGATGGAGAAATAACATGAGGTCCAAACATTTCCACATCTCCTCTTAGATTTTTTTTTCTTTCTGTGTAAAATGCTTATTTTTTCTTCAGTTTTGTCTCTGAGAAACATTAGCATTCAAGACAAGCTATACCCAGAATTGTCCTCTTGATCTGCTCCCAGACAAGGTGTTATTTTACCTTTGGTCAGCTGTAAAGACATCACCCCCTGTGTTGCACATCTTACAGCATTTGCATTATAAAAATAATCATCATTAGGATCAATACTGGAGTCCTGATAGGCTCAGAAGAATTTAAAAAAAAAAAAGAAAAAAAAAAAAGATATTTCTGAGATATAAAAAGGCTCTTTCTTCCCTCATTTCCTTTAAATACCAAAAATCCTGAAAAAATCTCACTCTGGCCCTTACTGGTAAACTGAAACGATTATTAGCAACATAATAAAAGGCAGGTGAAAGCACATATACTTGTAGGAGAAGATGCTACAAGACACTTCAGGCAAAAAGCAAAGAGCAGGCACCATGGCCTAAGCAGGCTATGCATGAACTTTTAGCTTGGTAGCTAGTAGTTTCTTGGTATGTGACTCAATGAATGGCTGACTGAAGAGAGCTTGGAGCCAAGTTCCTCAGCTCCCTGGGAAAGCATTTTGGCCACAATGCTACTAGGCAAAAGAAAGAACTGATACCACATGTAGCTTTTTATTTTTTTTTTTATTTTATTAAACCAATTTGAAACTTTTAGCACGTCTCAAGCGAGGTCGGCACATATTCAGGGCATACAGACTATATGGATATACCCTTGATATACAGGTACCCATCAGAGAATTAAAGAATCATTAAGGTTGGAAGGGACCTTTGGAAATCATCTAGTCCAACCTCCCCTCAACACGCAGGGTCACCTAGAGCATGTGGCACAGGACTGCGTCCAAGCGGCTTCTGAAGATCTCCAGAGAAGGAGACTCCACAACCTCTCTTAACAAGCTGTTCCAGTGCTCTGTCACCCTTACCGTCAAGAAAATTTTCATTAATTTCCTGCAGAATTTTGGTGCTTCAGTTTGTGGTCATTTGCTCTAGTTCTAGTGGTGGCCACCACTGAAAAGATGCTAGTCCCATCCTTCTCATTCCTGCCCTTAAGGTACTTTTATATACACTGATTAGGTTCCCCGTCAGCCTTCTCTTCATGTTCCTAAACTCTACTGCAATTCAGATTTAGGTAGAATGCAGCTATCTCATCATCTGCCTCCTCCAGCTTGGGCTTTTCAGAACAGGTATAGTACATAAACCCTAAATACCTATAGATTTTTCAGGCCAGCCAGACAAGCCGTTTAGTGATTCCAGACGACTGGAAACAAATGGTACTACAGAGAAAAGGCATCCCATATTGCTGATTGGGACTTGCATGCTGGATTCTGTTCAAGTTGTTGTTCTGTTCAAATTAAGCAATCTGAATCCAGTCCTTAGAGATCCCAACTACTGACTTACCCTTTTGGTCATCCCAGGCCAGATGTTATGCAGTCTCAACCATTGTACACTCTTGGCTGAGGGCAAAATGTCAGTGTTTATCACCTCCTCAAAATGATTACTAGCGATCAACCTTAGTTTATTCTCTCCTGCATTTCAAAACAAAACCCAACAGTGTACTAGTCACCTACTGGCACTAAATAACAAGAGACAGAAATGTCCAGAATGAAATTCAGAACTGCATTATCAATATACTTTTGGCATGGCAGTATATTTTCATTTGGTGTGCGAATTCCCTACTGGCTGCTATGCTAGCCATTATAAGGAGCCATAAGGCATCAAGCAAGTCAGTAAGGAGTATTAATTTTAGCCTCTCTTGGCCTTTAAATTCAGCCTTTTTTTTGTCCATTTGCTAGAATATACTGTTGCACAAATAATAGAGAAGGCAAGAATATCTTTTGATAGCATTATTTACTTAAAATGGCTATGTATACTTAGCCTTTTTTAAATTGTGAATTAATGCTCTATTGCATTTTCTCTACTACACATTAGAGAATTCACAGAAAGGATAACTTCAGGAGCCTTTTTCTCACTGGAGAAGTAAATAATACCCATTCCTTCTACTTGTCCACCTGTTTTCATTAAAAACAGTTAAAAATTCAGTTTCAAGATATGCCTCCAAGTTAACTACCCTTAAACAAATGAGCAATATATCCAGCAGTACAATCCATCACAATTAGAGAAGTCCCAATGCATTAAGACATTAGACTACAATTAATTCAGGCTTCTAACAGATAAAACAATTTGGATAGCCATGAGCCAGAAGATATACTTTAATCATTAAAACTGTCTTTTCTGAGACAACAGAGTGCAGCTTATGTTTTAACAGCTAACCATTTCATCATGAGAATAAACCCACACTGAAATTCCTTATTTTTGTCTCCAAATGCGAAACACCCATGCTCATCAAGCCTGCTTAGCAGGACATTTTTACTTTTTTCAACAGCCAAGAACAGAGACACATAGTAGACAAATTTTTCTCAGGAAGAAAGCAACAAACAAACAAACAAACAAAAAAGCAAACCTTCTAGGCAAACACAGTGCAATAATCTTAGTAACCATAACCAAATCCCATTCCCTAATAAAGTGGACGAGCACAAGATTGCCCTCCAGTGTCGTATTACACTAGAGGTAGCGGCATAAATACTGTTAAAGGTATTCTTAAACTGTAAAGACCCAGAAAATCAGTGTCGCTGGAGCTGAATGATAAACACCTTTGGCTGCATTAATGCATTGTGGTGGGAAACTCACATGTAAGAAGCATTTTCATAAGAGAAATTTGACTTGGCCACTTCCTCCCAGATTTACAGACACTACCGAGTTGGTTTGGACACAATTTTGCCTACCCTAGATACTAGGATTTATTGAAATTTAAATGACGGGTTTACTTCCAGGAGTCTAATAAAAATGTAGTTCTTTCTAACCTACACAAAAATCATCAATGGGCTGTAGTCGAGTATGTTTGATTTTGAAGTATGCTCCATTGAACTACTGGTAATATAAGCAATACTGGTGACAGCAGATACAGATTACTGAGAGAATATGAATAATCACTGTAAGATTACATGAATATGCATTAATTAACAACCAATTCCAAATGTTCAAATAGAGAAAAATGGTTGGTGCATTTTTCTTTCTTTTTTTTTCCCCCCCCCTCTCTTAAGAGTCAGACAACAGTTAATAAATAAAGCTAACAAATGAAAAATCCATTTATTGGTAACCTAACTTTCATAAGACCTCTGCCTTAGCTTACTAAGAGCCATTTAGAGTTAAAAACAAAGCAAAACAGAACACCACCCATTTCTTTTAGGGGAAAAGAAGCACTAACACCGTATTCCCGTATTCCATGAAATGCACTGGACTACAAGTCTGCCTTAGTCAAATCTTCAATTCTTCCTCTCTAAGTACAAAATTCTAAAGCTCACAAGATGTTTTTTGTTTTGAATAGCATTAGCAATATATCATATGGGCAGAATATCATACTTCTGTTTCAATAATTTGATCAGTTAAATGTCTGAGATTTCTTAAGAGTTACAAAAACATTTACCAATTCTAAGGCATTGTAATAATGCTTCCACAGACTTTTTATGAAGGTAAAAAGTTACTGTTAAAAAATGAGGCATGGCTGAAATGTGTGGATGCAGATAGAAGATGGGGATAAAGTTCTAAAGCAGTATTTAATGCTAATCTTCTGTATTTGTTAGTAGCAATTCAAGTTAACACTTGTCAGCTAGAAGACTACTGTAATTTTAAATATCTCTATACACACACATATGCATACATGTGCATCTGAGTATTAGCTATGCTTGTATAATGAATGGATTTTTTTAGGTTAGACTGACACTTTTTACAAAAAAAATGAAGGACTCAATATTTTAAATCCAAAAAAAGAGGGGGGAAGAGAAAAGAGTTCCTCATTCTTTTATACATCAAAGGTCTGTAAGAGTCAGAATTACAGGAAGTTTCATAAGTTTCATAATACAGCATAAAAAAATCATCACGACACAGAGATTAGATTAGCACTTACAACACTTAAACTTCTGAACTGAACAGAATGTCTTATTATCATAAACCTTGCCATTTGTCATTCCCATTGACCATGATAATGAAAGGAGTGTAATTATTTTGGGGTAGTATGTGAGGTGTCTGACCCTCTTTCCTTTGATGCAATATGCGCCTTCACCTGTAAATCAGGTGTAAATCAAACTGATCTAACTAAAGACTGATAAAAAAGCATAGAAAATATTCATAGTCTTTTCCAGTACATACAGTGATATAACAAGAAAAATAAATCTTTCCAAAAAGCAGATTAAAGAAAACACCAAAAAGATAATATTATAAAACAAACAAACAAAGGGCCAATTCTTGCTTCAAAGCATCTGCTGTTTAAATTATCAAAGTCCCCAGTTAACCAGAAAGGAAATTTGGAAGCGGGAAAATGAATATTGCAGCAGGGTAACTCAAAAGCTGAAAAATATCAGAAGGCAAATACTTCTCTTCCTCAAAAAAAAAAAAAAAAAAAAAGGAAAAAAAGAAAGAGTGAAGAGAAATTACAACACAAAAATAGCAGGAAACCTTATCTTGGGTGCACCGCAAACTGCACATGCTGATGCCATGTTTACCTACCAGTCCGGTACTGCATGCCAGTCAGTGAATATTCCACCAGTACACTGAGCACCACATTCAATGAGATGACCTGCAAGGCTGGGAAAAAGGCAAATGTTCACATTACTAAGTATTCTGCAAAACAAAGTTTCACAAGTACAGACTAAAATAATTACAGTACATTAAAAAGAAAGCTAGGTAACAGGACATGCTGATTTTTTCCCATTAGCATACATTAACAAGTTTATAAACTTGGCATAAATACAACTGGGCATTTTGAAAACCTAACAAAAGCAGGCTTAAAAGAACTAGGCTTTTGCATGAAGAAACAAATGAACTTCCAAAGAACAAAGCAAAGCAAACAAAACAAAACAACAACAAAAAAAACAAACTAAACCAACCAACCAAACAAAAAATTTGAAAAGATATCATATGACACCAAAAATTAAGTTTGATTGCTCATTTCCAAAAATCAACGTTCAGTAGTCTGGTTGGTCTGCACGGTTAGTAACCAAATATGCAAAACTAACTTTTACTTAAGAGTTATAAGGTCTCATTTAAATACCAAGGACATCCTTGAATTGAATATATTATGCTGTTCAAATCTTTCGTTGTTATATTCTATAGATACTGAATACTTAAAAGAATTATGGGAGAAATCCCACTCTAAGGTAAATGGTTACTATATTTCCGACTCAGTGGAGCCAGAATTTCTTTGTACGTTTATTCTCAAGCAATAGGTGGTCAAATATATTACTACTAGGTGCACTTAAATCAGCTATGTAGCCATTCATTTTTAGGGAATGCAACACAGTAAAGATGATGCACTAAATCAGATAAAGCAGATTTTCACTCTGTACTTTCTGAATCCAATTCCAACCCCCTGGATTTTACAGGGTTTTGCAAATGGGGACACACACTCAACTTCTGCAAAACTATGAATGGATGCTGACCAATGACTGAATTTTTACCTCTGCATTTTAGAAGACAAAAGACGCTGCCATCTCAACTATTAACAGTGATGCCCAATTGACAGGCTGAGGGCCACTGGAATTTAAGACTTCGCCTCTTCTGACACAAGACAGACAAGGAATTACAGTGTTCAATAAAACCTTTCCTCCTTTCCCTCATTTTATTAAGTGAAGTTTTTTAATGATTTCAGTTACAACAAATAATTATTAAGCCAAACTGTAACATTCAAACAAATTAATTTAATAATATGAGCATTAAGAATTTTACACATTAAAATTCTGATACTGTGACATTATTTGATACAATTCTACCCATTTCTTCTGATCTCATTTACCTTCCTGCAGCTAGTAAGTCAAATTCGTCCCTATTCCAGCCAAACTGGAAAAAAAAAAATACAAATATATTATAGACAACATTTTATGCAGTAGAGGAAATGGTAAAGGGAATAGTGTCCACACTATTTTGTAACAACAATTTTGTACATATTTAAGCATTCACAGAAATCTAAAGAAAAATCTAACTAGTTGGTAAGAATGGTAGGCAGATATGAGTTGCTGTACAGTAGAAGAGTTTTGATGTGTTTGGGATTTTTTCTTATTAACACACCCAAACTAAAATTAATTCTCAATCCTCAAAAAACTTTAACTGTACAACTTTCAAAATCTTCAAATCTTGCATATACTACAGGTTTACATATCTAGAAAATATACTGCGCCATACAAACAAAGTACTTTTTATACATTGTTTTTATCAAGTTCAATGTAATGCAAACAATATATTCCTTGTTTCTTATTTAGAATTTAACAGAAATCTCCACAAAACATAAAAACCACACCAGGCATCTCTGAAGTATATATGGTGACAGCTCTTTTGAACGTATAAATAGATAGGTATAGATTAACAGGTAATAACCACGCTTATAAAAGCGAAAATTTAACTAGAGATTAGGCAATGTTTTATAAACATGAAATCAAACGAGTATGAAGTTTTAGAAAGGACACCTGCAACTAGATATTAGCACACACCCCAGCATATTTTCAAATGTTCATCAAAAGAAATCCTGAATGTTCCACAGCATATGGTCACTCACAGAAGTATACACGCTATTAAAAACATTGCAGAAAACCACATATCCTGCCTTTCATTATTTCTTGAAACTGAAAGAATTTGAGAAATGTCACACTGAAACTCAACTTCTTAAAAGAAAACTGCTTATTCACTGAAAAAGGTCTGTGTTTTAGACTACCTCATGAGATGCTTCCCCCAGGAAAACATAGATCTACAAGTGCCACCTTGTGGTAAACAAAAATATGTTTCTGAACCTTATGCACTAAATTTAAAAGTGGAAAAAGTTATGAGTGAAATCCTGGTAAGACAAGACAAAATTCACTGAACTTCAAGATGATTCCCAGTTTCACTATACAGTCACATATTTAAATGCCACTGCTATAAACTTAAAATCAATGAAAGTTGGCAGAGTTTCATGCATGCAAGCAAAAGTAATAATAATAATTCACTATTTTTAATTTAGTATCTAAATTTCCTTAAGGAGCAGAAATACCTGACAACGATTACTGCATATTCATTCCCATACATTCAGCATCATAGAATAATTAACTTGAACTTACTGAATGAATGAGGGGTCCTAATACAATCCCGCTGTCAACACATCTACCAGTCACAACAATATCAGCTCCGAGGTCAAGAGCCCTGCTTATTGGTCTTGCTCTAAAGATGACAAAATAAAACAATGTGCACTCCCACCTTTTAAAACTTTGCTTAAAAAAATCAGTTGCCTGACACAGATATGATAAAAATCACTTAAATATCCTAATGACTTAAACTGACAACCAATTAGTCATTGTGTATACAGGGGGAATGTTTTTAAAACATCAATCAACCCAAAGGAGATCACTGTGCATTGACTGTTTCTGAAAAACCTCAGGTGACCAATGTTCCAGATTTGCTTAGCACTTAGCCCACTCAGAATTAGCAGTGCTCAAAAACATTTGTCCAGGTGAACTGTTCAAGTTTATACAGAGGTTAGTAAGAAGCCTTTAGCCAGGATGTACAACTCTGGGCCTCTAAACCCATGTTCTGTGCTGGATCCTTCCATTATTCATGAAATGGGTAGCTTGAAAACACAAACCATATTATCTCAGTGCTTTTAAGAACAGAGCCAAGATTTTTCTACATAGACTAAAGAGCACTATCCAGGTAAGTAAGCAGATATACAGTATATTGGATGAATTTATATCTCTGAGCATATGATGAAGTTACAGGCACGGGTAAGCTGTATAAATAGAATTTCTGCATACAAATAAACAGGATAGTGACACAGTAATGGCATAACTCCCTTTAAAAAGCAGGATGTCAATAAAAAGCAGTCTGGAGAGTTCAATTTGCAGAATTTGTAATAGCCAAAATCATGTGCAACAACAAACATTTCAGAATATACATCTCAATGCATTTTTTCCAGGTGGAATTTACATTAATAATCAAAATCAAACAAACAAACTGTAAAATCACCTGGCTTAGAGAATTAAAAAACAAAAAAAGACCAATTTGTAGAACTTACAGATTATCTATAGCATGTTACGATTTCAAGTTGTTTACATACATAAATCCAATTTCCTTTGTTTTACAAATAGGCCTCCACTGCTGCTGATGACAAAGAAAAACCTAACTTATGAAGCACAGCTAATGTCAGGCATTAAGCACAGCTTTACTTTCAAGTTGTCCAAGAATGAGACCCATAAAGAAATCCTGCTTATGCCAGGGGAGGTGGGGGGGAAATGAGGGAGGGAAAAAAAAAAAAAAAAAAAAAAAAAAATCAACCACAAGACACTCCTTTCTCTGCTGTTGTAGCACCTGTTAGCAAAGCTGAGTAGAGTCGGAGTGTTAAAATGCATCATTCTGGTAACTAGTCTGCTTTCGCCCTCTCTGCTTTGAGTTGGTTTTCATGACTTATCAAGATTGGATGAATCTGGTTCTCTTGGTTATAAATATTAATCATTATTTTTTAGATTTCATTTGAAGTTACTTATGAGCCGCAGATGTTTAAAATTGAAGTTTACCAAACAGTAAATCTAGTAACAACTGTAGCAGAAACACTGAAGTCAAATGAAAGAGTAAGCTATTAGGAGATCCTTGTTTTACAGAGAAAAATGCATTTTGCATTAGGTACAGCCATGCCCTGCCACGTGCCACTAACACATTCCTAGTAAGAGCAGTGATAGTGACACAAGAAAGAACATGGCAGTTTTTCCCCATAAAAATTCCATGTAATAGAGGGAAACTGTGTGTAGGAATATAAGAAATACATGACACTCAGGGCACAGAGGATGAAAACGCAAAAGCAGGATAACTGGGACTGTCAACTAGAAGAGATGCTGGCATTTGGGAATGCCTGACTATTGCTGCATTTCTTGGTTCTTCACTTTTGATAAACTTGATTTGCCTTGATTTCCCTGAGGAAGTCACTGATGACAATGAAAATGTAACCTAGCGCTAATGGGCAGCTAGAACACTGCACTTGAGAGATTTTCAGGAGCTGCTCAGTATTGTAAATACCTAAAATCTTTCAGTACGGTGATCTGTTCCAAAAAGGCAGTCTCCAAAGTTTCAAAAGCACAAAATCTGAAACACAAATACTGAAGTCTTTTACAGCATTCATCAAGTGTCATAGTACCTCAGCTCAGGAGTTGCATTTCTCTAAGGATGACAAATCTGAACAACATTGCTCCATGCAGCAGAACCAGCACAAGCATATGCACAAGGATTTGAGGAATTGTTATAATAACAGGAGACATAATCCGAAAGAGTCAGAAATGACAAAAGTTCTAAATTAAAAATGTATTTAAAAGCAATAAAGAAAATATATCTTTTTTATGGTTGCTTTAATATGCCACAGAGAACCTTAAGTACTAGGTTGTTCTATTTGCAAATCAAAATAATGTCATTTAGTCAACCAATATATTATCCCCCTGCTCCCACCCAATTTGTAGAACTTATATGACTCACCCAAGATACACATTCATGCTATAAACGCTCTCTGGAAACTGCATGCCACTCTCTAAATCAACGATACCAGCTCCTTTCAGGTTCTCTTTCTATTAAAAAAAAAAAAAAAAAAAAAATCAAATCTCTTAACATTTTGTATGTATATACTGTAAACCTTTTGTTATTAATCAGACAATAAATTCACTGTAGCAACTCTGTTGAACAAGAACAACTTTTAAGAAATGAATAATTGGTAAAATTCAAAATAAAATACAAATCAACTGAAGTACAGAAATCTTTCACATGACTGATGAAAACATTCATGCACACAGAAAAAGAAATCAGTATTTAAAGAATGCTACCCCAATAAGCTTAGAGTGTGAAGCTGTCATTAATTCCTGTAGGACTGAATAAATCAAACTATACCAACAGAACACGTCTACTTTAACAGCAATGGTTGCATGACCAAAAAAACAAGGCTAGTGCTGCAGCTCCAAGCAATTCTTTGCCATTTTTCTCAATACAACACATTCCCAGAGAGACACATTTTCGTGCAAATGTGTTTGTGCATGAGACAACTAGGCAGACTAGGGAATCCAGAAGCAACTGGACTGGCTCCACATACATGGCTGGTCTCTGCAGGGCTCTACAGAGTGTGTGCACGCACAGGAGAACATGGAAGTGTCCATGCATGGGCAGTTGGAGCAGGGCTGCAGGCCCAGGGGCTACTCACTGGGAAGGCCGGGGACCCGGTGGGATTATGCTTAGATGGGCACGTAACTATTTCAGTATGTTCATAAACATGCAAGTGTTTGTGTATAGACACAGAAACATACGGAGTGCGTACGTGGAACGTGCACCTATCAGGCTTGCCACTGGCTAGGCTTCCAGGCACAGGGCTGCAGCAATCTTGCCTCTATCATACTCTCAGATTCAACAATTCCTAACAAAGCATCACTTCAAGTTAGAGAATAGATGACATTTGTGAACAGCAGAACTTTCCCCAGATTATTTTTCAAATTATTGAAAACATTTCTGACATATGATGTTTTTCAAGAATTAGCTCAACATTTTTTTAGTGTATTTACACTCAATCTTTTATCTGAGAATTTCTTATCACCGTAGATTGAAATTTTTGAAACCACAAATAGCATTTCCTAGTGTCATCTATGGATTTTGGTATCCACAGTAGGAAAACTCTAAAGTTGCATTTTTCTCATATTAGTTAAAACAACAACATAAGAAAAAAAATGGTGTTTCAGATAAGAAACACAACATCCATGCCAAGCTCAAATAAGCAGCATTTCACCATCATACCACTAATGACACACGGGACCACTGATGCTGCACCAATTCAAATAGGGTAGATATTTCTTGAAAGAAAGTCAAGATAATTTGTGAAGTCACATAATTTGTGAAGAAAGAGGTTTATTCAAGCTTTCTCCATACTCAATAGCACGCAAGGAGTAATTAGATACATCCAATAGAAGGTAAGAATTTTTCAAGCTGAAGACAGAGATTGAAACATAGTTCAAACCTATCACCTTTCAAACATCAGCAATGCACAGAATTGTTTTCATGCTATCTTTTCAGGTTTGATCAATTTTTTTTGGCAGAATAAGACTCTATAAAGAGAGAAGAAAAAAAAAAAAAAAAAAAGGCTTTAAAAGGTAAGACCAAAAAGCCATCTATTTCATCTCTAGATTTCAAATTCCATGAAAAGATTCAAACTTCAGTGCTGCTACTTCAAGCTACCTTTTTGGTCACAAACTAATTACTTTAAAAACAGCTACTTATAAACAAAGTAACAACAGATAATGAGTGCAAGCAATTAAAAAGAGCCAAGAAGCATGAACATTTGAATACCACAACTTAAATTCAGAGATTATGTGTGCATTGTTATTATTTTAGACAGAGCAGTAAATAACAGCACACCCTACACTCTCCAGAAAAGAGAGATCTTAGATCAAGAATTCACAACCTGCTTCAGAAAGGTAAACACCAGACAGACTCTTATGAAATTTATCCCTTTACATGCCAAGCAAAATTTGTCAAAGATTATTTTCACACATTAAAGAATAAAAATGAAGAGACAATTTTAGATGCTTTTGGCAATAGAAAGATCACATAAACATCCATAAAAAGTACAGGATAATAAATGCCATCTTTTGCTATAGAAAAGAACTTTTGCAATCCTACTAGGCCTTAAGACAAAGTAAAATACCTCACTCATTAGGTCGTCTCCAGCAACAACGGCTATTTTCAAGTCAACATCTGCTTTCTTTGCCACCTCCTGAAGGGCTGCTGCACAAGCAAGCGGGTTAATTCCACCAGCATTACTGATGACACGAACACCTGAACAAAAAGACAAACTGAATTCAGCAGCGCTAACAGTCATTCGTATTCCAAAAACTTAAGGCATGCTGAAACATAAGCAAGACACCATCTCTGCAAGGTATCAGGCACACTGTGAAGCAAAGTTAAAGTTGTCAGTCTTCTTTATAGAGTGAAATAAAAGGAATAGTTAGAATCAATACAGAAATGTTACAGATTTCTTCAAAAACACAAGAGGAATAGGTCATTTTCTTGCATATTTCACATACAGAAAGTAACCAGGAAGAGCTATAATGAGGAAAGTATCCAGGAAGAGCTATGATGAGGAAACAGACAATGCCATAAGAGTTCCTACATAAGCAACATTTGATGTTGGTCATTCAAAACAACTGTGCTCTCCAAACTACTACATTTTAACGGAAATAGGCATATACATATATAAATTCCAGACTCTACTACAAGTTTAAGAGAAATAACTCACTTTTTCCTCCCAAATTGAGTTTTGAAGATACATTACTATAAATGGCAAAATAAATAAATGACCAGGGAATAAATTATGCTTAAATTACAACTTAACTAAGGTATCAACTCACGTAAAGGGCTGCATACCTTTCCTATGAATGTCTTTTATATAGGGAGCCATTGCAGCAGAGACGAAGTCGGGAGTGTAACCCAGAACCTGAAACAACAGAAAGCCGTCACTCGCTGGTTAAGGACAAGCCCACTCAGGGCTGACCTCCCGAAGAACAACCTCCTTGCCGCGCTGACTTACCGAGCCACCACCAACACTCACGCGGCCCTACCGAGGGAGCCGCGGTGGCTCTTACTGCGCGAAAGCCGCGCGCTCCTGCAGGCCGCGCGCCGGGAGCGGGCGCGAGGGCA
>JAWLRI010000576.1:2210488-2256186 GCA_034781795.1 Crypturellus tataupa | reverse complement strand
GCTCGGCTCGGCTCGGCTCGGCTCGGCTCGGCCCGGCCCGGCCCGGCAGGAGGGGGCCCGGCCGCCCTGCAGGTGTCCTGCGGGCTGGGCTGTGACCCGACACCTGCTAACACAGTACATGTGTGCCACGCTGTGTAAGAGACACCAGCCTCTTAATTTGTCTGTCTGCCAGCTGGTTAAAGGTGGGCGGCTGTTTCCATCACTCGTAAGGGTTCCCTAAGGAGCTGAAGGGGGAAAACGTGGCAGTTCTGCTGGTTTCCGCAGCAAGAGCTTTTCTTGCTCTTTTTAGACTTGTCCTTAAGTAAGCAGGCCTCTTAGGAGGGTTGTTAAGGTCCTGGCAACATCCATTTAATCGATGTTGGCAATTTGTACACTCCTTGGGTTCCCTCTGATCAGATAAATCACTTTCTTTGGACCTTCAGTGGTTATAATCGTGCTAAAGAGACCGTAAGAGCTGTCCAGCCATGTCTATGGTGGGATATATTACCCGGTCCCGGAAAACCTCCTCTCCTGGCATCCCCTGCAGGTGACGAGGCTGTGGGTTACTCGGACAGCTGACAGCTGATGTTCCCAAGGAGCGCTGGCCCGTCCTCCTGCCACTCTGCCCTTGTGCCCACGCCAGCATTTTGCACCCAGAATATCCCTTGGTAAGGAGCTCTCGGGTCTGACATCTGGCGCACAGAGAACCTGTTGCTTGTGTAAAAACAAAGGATGGGCATGAAGTAGAAATTAAGAGCCATGGAGATTTGGCATTCTCACATAACTGAGTGCAGATTGCAGGAACAAGTCCATCGCTCGCCGAGGACACCGGGTGGCACTGCGTGGTTATCAGGGAAGCGCCGCAGACGCTTCAGTCGCAAACAAGGGCCGGGAAACTGCGACGTGGAGCTGCCGGGAGAAGTTTGGCCACATTTGTGGCCCGGTTAGGGGGTGCTGGTCAGCGGTCATAGACTCTGCGACCTGGTAAGGACTGCTGCCCACCAGCTCTGTTGCCTCGCACACCAGTTTTAAGCCTAAATCACATTTTAAATTCCTTTGCTCATAAGTTATGAAAGGGAAAAAGCCCTCTTGGCCTCGATTGTCATGCTAGGTGGTACTGCTGGAGAAACGTAAAGGTGGCAGAGTAAAACATAGATTAAAGAGTATTCTTTCCTTCTTGTTCATGGTGTCGATTTTGTCTAAGATTCAGTGTCCTACAGTGACCCTAAATATATAGGTTTACTTGTATTATGTTAGTGCCAGTAGTATTTTGAATTTAGGCTGGTAATTCCTTCCCTATGAGCAGATCTGTGCACTAGTATGGGGCACAGATGATGTGTAAAGTAAATACACATTTTTTTCTCATACTACTGTGATCCTGAATAAATATTCTTAGAGCTAATCCTGGAAGTCAGGGTGGACATTTGAAAAAAAAAAAAAAAAAGACAAGAGTTTGGTGTTCCAAATCAAACACAGTTTCCATGTATTTTTCTAGGATTTTGCTGACAGTCAGACTTCCTCTGATTGCTAAAAGATGCAAGCAAAATATTTCTTAGGCCAGGTTTTTATTGTCAAATGGAGTACATTTCTGCTATGTTCCCGTTAATGTGACTGAAAATAAGTTCTGTCTAAAACAACAGTATGAGCAGATGCCAGCAAATATTTTAGTTTATTGAGAAGGCTCTGTTTGGTTTATTGAGGCTTTGGCCTCTCAACTAATTACAAAATATTCAGCAAATATTTGAATTTATTACTTATCTTATTCCTACAAATTAGTGTAAATACTTGTTTAACAAATGGAGTTCACTGTTCTTACCCTCAAGGTAAAGTATACATTGCAATCTCCTTTTTGAAGATAGTCTAAAACCCAACCTTTTCTAAATGAATCAACAGTTGAAAATGATCTCTGTCAATCAGTAAAGAGAGAAAAATTGCAGTGTTGCATCGAATGGTCCCAAGTAAGGCACAAAGCAGCCCAGTACTGATGTTAACTTCCCAACATATTACTTGTTGGTTTTTTTTTTTTTTTTTTGCCACCTTTAATAGTGTTCTAGTAGTTTCACATATAGCATCAGATGCTCAAGTGAAAAACCTTGACTGTGACAAAGAAATTAATCCTCTGTAATCATGGACAATATTGGTTTTGTTCCTTTATATTACATTTCTGTGGTTTTCAGAAATATGTTCTCTCTTAATTCCTCAACATTTGAATAAAGTTTAAATAACATTTAAAATGTTATATCATGTGAAAGTGGAAAGACACTTGTGTGCAAAGCAAGTGAGCTCTGTTTGTTGCTGAGTCAGGAATTCCCTGGGCTTTTCCTTTGCGTTGGCTAGAGAGGGGAAACTATTGAACTGGTGAAAGTGTTGTCTTGCACTTTTGACCAAAATTTAAATACTGAAAGAGAAAATGGCATAAAAAAGCTGTTTTTCTTTTCTTTTATTTTTTCATTTTCACTTTCACATTTGCAAAACAGTTGGTTTTCTAGGACACTAGCAGTGCATTTTCAAACATGTACAAGTTTTTAATCATCTCTGATTTCATCCCAATTATCAGTTCACTCATCTACTGGCCCAGCAAGAGACTGTGCACACTACTCTGTGTAGCTTATTTGTAATGCAAGCAGCAGAAATGTATACTGGTGATGGCCTGCAAAGTAAAATAGGCATTTTTTCAATATTTATCTTTTTTTTTATATGTATGTTTGTATATACACACACACACACATACACAAAGTATATATATTATATATATATACACACACACACACACGTATATACACTTTTTTTTTAAAAAAAAAAAAAGAAAATTAACTTTGGAAGATCTGAAAAAATATGCAATTCCAACTGAAGTCCACTGAACTTTTCCAGCCAAAACAATAACAAATTCCCACTGGAAATGTTAAAGTATTGGCCTAGCATTTCTGAAATTGTATACATTGTTCAAATTTGGTTCATAAGAGCTCATAGCATGAGTCATAAATTGAAACAGACAGCTGTAAGAATGCTCTGGTATTCAGGAACCAATTTACAAATATAAAGACATTTATTTTTCTGACTTGTATTTCTGAGGAAAGATTTATAATGAATAATAGCACAAGAATATTTAACAAGAATAATAATTAACTATTTGAATTACTGCTACATTTATATGGAGGTATGGACATAGAGAGCATGATGTATCTGATGAATAAAATGCCACTCACCTATAGAACTACATTAACAAGGCTCTTTGAAACAAAGAATGATTCACCTTTACTATCTACTAAAAAAAATTAAGAGAAAAGTTAAACTGAGTTTGAGAACTCTTCCTTCTGCCAGTCACTGAAATTATTTCATTATAACCATCATCATGTTTTATTTCTAGTATGTTAGATATCTTATCTCAGAATTACCTAATAGCTAGCACTGACTATACTGACTTTTACAATCTTTCCTCTAACCTGAAATTCCCTCCTAAGAATGCAGGACCAAATTTCTATGCTCCGATGCCAAGTACAATTCTGAAAGAGTCCCAAAGCTGTATGTACTGCCATTAGTGGAAAAGGGAGAGGGTACGTTCTGGACATTGTTAAGGGATAAAGGATACCTGGAGCGTGTTACGTGGTTCACCTATCATGTTGTGAACATTGTGTGCCTCTCTGTGCTCCTGAGTGCATGTTTGTGGTTGGAGTTTGTCCAGTTACTTTGGGAAATTTGCGCCAGTGACCTACTCACACTGTATAACCTTATCTGGTTGAAGCCTGGCATTGCACTGCTGCTCAAGTAGTGTCTCCAGGACCCTCTGGCCCCAGCCACAGATGACCTGCGGCCTTCGAAGCAGTAAAGTCAGCTCAGTGTCTGGGCAGCAGTGACAGGGAAACCATCAGGGATCTGATGGTTCTTTCCAGAGTCGGTATTAGCAGCTCCAGTGAAGCAATGATAGAAAACACTACAAGAGCACCACAAATTCTTTCCATTTTTGTTTATTTAATTTTCATTATGTAGGAAACAGAACCAACCAAGACAGGATTTGGAAGCATAGACTTCTAGGGTCATTCCTTGGAGAGAATGAAGGGTAGGCAGGCAGCTGTTATCAGCACTGTCACTGCAAGGGGGTCCTGTGCTTCAGGTTCCACTTAAATGTCCCAGTTTTATTTTTGCTTACGTTGATAAATGCTGTCATGAGATTTTGGCAGAGTGTTGACTGGATCCTTGAACATGACAGAAACAGTTGGCTAGGTGAAAAGATGACATACTGACCAAGAACTCTGCATGTTTCATAGCATAATCATAACTAATTTCATAATAAAGAAACATCTATCTTTAATACAGTGCTTTTGTTTTGTTTTTTAATAGTCAGCAAAGAAAGTTAAAGATCAATATGGCTGTACAGAGGTACCCCTGTTCGTAAAGCGAGCCAGTAACAGACGTAGTGGTGAAGCTGAGCATTCCTGAGCCCCGGTCCCACCTTCCTTCTCATCACTTGGTCACCCATGCACTGAAGTCCAAAGCCCCAGGCAACGCTGCGCCATCACTCGTGGTATTGCATAGGCCCAAATGGGAACTTTCTCTGAAGAAACTCTAGCCTAAAGAGAAGATTTAGGTGTAGAGTATGAGTAGAAAGATATTAACATCGGAATTTACAGAGAGTGTGCAGAAGCATATACAGAAAATAATTTGCCTAGGATAAAGTCTGTAACAGACCAGGGAGCCTGTCACCAATCCTCTAGGTGTATTGAATGAGGCAGAGCACAAATGTAAACTCTGCCCCCAGGGAGATAACAGTTTTATCTAGAAACTAGTGTGTTTCAGCAAACACTAGCCCCAAACTTGCGGCACTTGAAAAGAAAACATTTCTGATCCCGTCATACTGATGTTAATTTCTCGCAAGGAAGTTTTGATCAAAGTTGTTCAAATGGGCTCCTTGGACTGAGGGATGGAAAAGAGCCACACTTCCCTCGCCTGTGAGAAACATCATGGGCTGCGTTGAGACTCCGCCTCAGTTTGCTCTTCCTTTGCCTCACTTCTGTCATTTGCAAAATAGGGAGGATGACAGGGAATGAACCCCCTTTGTAAAGCACCTTGAGCAAAAGTACTACACAGCAGAAAAATTTTATTTGTATTTATTAGGCTATTGATAGTTTGTTGATAGGATACTATCGATAGTATATTGCCAACCTGGGTAGATCATATACACTTTATAGGCCACTGGTAGCCCTTACACATAATTCAGCGGGCTAGTGTGTCCTTCTGCCCATTGGCCCCGTTCCAAAGCCACATGTAAGTTTCCTTCCTCCTGCTATAGTGGAAGTGGTGTCTCCCTGCCCCATCCCACCTTTCCGCCTGCCCGAGGACCACCTGGCTGGAGCAGAGACAAAGTAGGGGAATGGGAAGTGGCTTCGGAAAATGGGAGGAGATGGGTGCAAATTCCAGGAATGTACCTCAAACCACCAGCCCGCCTCTTCCCGCTACCTCTGGGTGTCCGCCCCCAGCTCCAGCCTGCTGCTTTAAACTGCAGCTCTGGTGAGCCCGGGACCATAAGGACTTAAACGTTTTCGACTGAGCCTGCCCTTGCCCAGCGCCGCGTGCGGTGGGTGGACGTGATGGTGCTCAGCATGGGCAGATGGCTGCCCTTGGGGCCTCTCTTCTCCCTGCTCTTTTCTACTAGCGTGGCGGTAAGTGGGGTTGGAGAGGGTTAGGAAGCGTGCCCGGGCTGAAAATGCTGCCAGAGAAAACTCACTGAAAATCGTCTTCTTTCTTCTCTTCAGTACATCGCCACCAGAGATAACTGCTGCATATTAGATGAGCGCTTTGTAAGTGTCTGAATATTTTTCTTCTGTATTAAGAGGCTGGCTAACATTTCACTGCCCTGGTTATTAACTAGGCTGCAGTCTGCTTTTGTAACTTTATTTGAGCCTCAGTATGGTTTTCTGTACTTATGAAATATTCTGTGCTTTAAACGCCTGATTAATAGTGGCACGCATTTGTTAAAAATGCACTGGGGGTTGTGTGGTTGGCAAGAGCACATCTCCAGAAGACAGTAAAAGTAATAGCATGCACTATTTTCTCACTATATGTCTGTATGTGTGTGTATTAAACTAAATTGACCCTGTACATTTGAATACTGCAGACAAAGTGGCAAATGCCTACCCCTTTCTGTCCACAGTCATTTGTATAAGCCATGACTGTAAGTTTTCCTGACAAAGCATTCTACTGTGTTTTTTTTGTTTATTTGGATCTGTTTTTTGTTTGTTTGTTTGTTTTTTATCCAAACATCACCAATTATTATTCTTTCCTCTTTAGGGTAGCTATTGCCCAACTACCTGTGGCATTGCAGATTTCTTTAATAAATACCATCTTACTATGGATAACGAACTGCAGGAAATTGAGAGAATGTTGCAGCAAATCACTAACTCCACAGTGTCAACAGAGCAATTGATTCAACACATTCAAACCATCAACCCTCCTGAGAAACAGACACTACCAAGTGAGAATATAAAAATCACTGCACCATTGAAAAAAATATCATCTATGCAGTTTTGTTGTTTTTTCATCTTCTTAATACGTTATACTAATTTTACATGCTTGCCTGTGTTACAGATACAATTGATGGATATACTCAAAAGTCCAAGAAAATAATAGAAGAAATTATCAGATATGAAAACACTATTTTGTCTCATGAAAATACCATACAGTAGGTATCTTCTACCTTTTGTATCACAGTCCAGATCATTTTCTTTTTCTTCTTGTATCAACTGCAGTTAAGGTTTTCTCAGAAAGATTTTCTGTACTCGTGTGGTCCATGATGCTCTTATTCTTAATAGATGCCTGGAAAGCTACAATGTGGATCTGCTGTTGTATTTTTTGCTCATCTACATAACCATACATAATCAAGTGTGAGATGAGATGAGAAGGCAATTTTTTTTAGTTATATTTCATTTGCTATACCAAAAATTCCACGTATTGATACTAAATTTGTCTTGAAATTTGGGGATTTTATTTGTATGAGTTTGTGCTGTAACGCAGAATATCTGCACAAACATCAGCTTTGGCTAACACTGCTGCATATATCCATGCAATTCAGCTCTCAGTTCCACTGATAGAAATTATCAGTAACTCTAAACTCAGTGACATTCTTTCGTAAATTGGCATTGTCAGTGAAGACTGAAAAGATCATTAACTTGTCCAAATATTAAAGTTTTTTGACCTGGCTGTGGCAAGATCTACCCGTCTGCATAACATTATATCAGTGATGACTTAGGCCTCTGACTATTGCATCAGTTTATTTGTATAATCTATTATGCAATGTATCTATTACAAATGTATCCATATTTTAAAAAGAATAATTTATCATCTACTTCAGGGGGACTAAAAAAGCTTTCTGTAGAGTTATATTCATGAATTAATTGAGCTTTGTTGTTTAGGGGGACAAAGTCAAGTCAAATTTTGCATCAGGTGAAGCGCACGCTTTGCTGTTTTAACCAATTGGGAAAAAGGTATTGAATACAGGGCCAGGATGTTCTAAGGCTCAAGCTTTTGGACCAAACAATAGCTGACAGCAGAAAACTCCTTTTGTCCCAGAGCACTTAGCAGAGGGGAGCGCTGAGGGCTGTAGCAGCTGCGCTGCTGGCTTGTAGAGGAATGCGAAGGCACTTCTCTGCCTGGTGGTAGCTACTTCCATTTCTTTGGGGTTTCCTCAGCTTTGAATACCAATGCTAAAAGCAGTGTCCTTTTGGAATAACATGCTAAGAAAGTAAGGGGGGGTTGTGTTGGAAAATGTTTATGATTGTTGGTAAGAAACAGCTGAAGCAACGAGCCATCTTTACGTCTCTCCAGGCAGTTGACAGATACACATATAATGAACAGCAACAAGATTGCACTACTAAAACAGAAGATTGCTCAGCTCGAAACACACTGTCAGAAGCCATGCCAGGATAATGCTGAAATACAGGAGACAACTGGAAGAGGTGCACAAAATGCTTTTTCTGTGGTGGAGGGATAATTCAGTTACAAAGTACTGCCAGTTGCTATCATCATACTGAGTTATTTCTAACCCTTTGGGCCACAGATTTCTGCAAAGATGTATGAGATTGCAAACTATGCCACTTGTGCGTGGATCAGCATGTGATAGGTAGATGCTCTGCAAAAAGGACATTCAGCTGGAATAGAAGTTGTACTTGTTCCTTTGACCTAGTTAGTCATGTTAGTTATGGCCAGCCCAAAATGTTTGCTGTGCACAAAGGAGAGGAGGAGAGATTCTGTAGACACAGGGAAAAGAGAATTATCATTATCATGTTCCTTCAGTTACCTGAAGAAAATGTAGTTATGCCATTAGCTCCAAACATGCCATTTTCATTGCTGTAGAAATAAATGCAATGATAGCTTTTTACATTTAAGCTGCTTAAAATGTATGTGAATTTTAAGTCCTGCTCACCTTACACAAATCATGTGAACTTAAGGATTTTTATGGTTAAAGTATGTATGCTTATATAGACTAAATAGCTAATTTTGCAACAGCGATATTTGGATGAATTGTGCTTCTTGCACTAATAATGTTGTAAGATCAAATAGATATTAAGATAAGACAGTAGCTAGATTAATAACTTTTTTTGAATATCTTCACTTTCAGATTGTCAAGATATTGCAAATAAAGGTGCCAGAAAGAGTGGTCTTTACTTCATCAAGCCTCAAAAAGCCAAGCAGATGTTCCTAGTCTATTGTGATATTGACTCATTTGGCAATGGGTGGACAGTATTACAGAGGGTATGTTACAGAGGGTTTAGTAACAGGAGCAATCTTATTGCTTCAGCACTGTGGTAATTTACTTACATGGGATATATGTGTTATATATATTTTTTTGTTGATGTTTCTTTTTTCACCAGAGACTGGATGGAAGCGAGGACTTTAGGAAGAATTGGGAACAGTACAAAGCAGGATTTGGGCATCTGTCTCCAGATGATAGCACAGAGTTCTGGCTGGGCAATGAAAAGATTCATTTAATAACAACGCAATCTAATCTGCCATATACCTTACGAATAGAACTGGAGGACTGGAGTGGCAAAAAAAGGTATCTGCTAATGAAGCTTCTGAAAGTAACTGCTTAAAACACACTGTTGTGTCAAATCATATAGATTTCTGGAAAAAAAAAAAAAGATGGTGCACTTATATCTGCTAATATACACATAGGAAACCTCATCAGTTCCTGAATGCACAGCTGTGACTGCAGTGACTGCATGTGACTTGCTGTCAGGCTTGTGCCAGTCTAAAGTTATGCACTGGCAGCCCTAGTTTATTTGGCAGAATGAATCCCTTTCTCCCCTTCAAAGTTTCTTCACATCTTAAATGGAGCAGTTAGGTGGCTTCTGTTTTCCAGGAAGCTATCAGGTCCTGCTATCTTTGATATTTCTTGAGATACCTATCCCTTTCTGCAATTGTGTATTTCCTCGTAAGCTAAGTAAGCCTAAACAGCATACACCTGTGCTATATGTACATGCATATATAACATACATCTATGGTACATTACTGAGTAGTAATCAGAAAATGTGTCTAACACTGGAGCCCAGAAGTTGCTTGGATGTATTTCATTAAAGTGAGGTATGCAATCTTATGAAGAACAGTCCCTTTTCAAAATTACATGTTAGGATGGCAGAAAGGCCTTTCCTGCAGCGAATTGCCTATGTGCTTTTCAGTCATGAACATGCGAATGCAAGGTGCTCACATTGTTCCCTGTTAACAGCACTGCTGACTACGCCGTATTCAAAGTGGGAAGTGAGGAAGACAAATATCGCTTGACCTATGCCTACTTTATTGGTGGCGATGCTGGGGATGCCTTTGATGGCTTTGATTTCGGATCTGTAAGTGACAAAGCATCAACCTACCATAATGGCATGCAGTTCAGTACCTTCGATAATGACAACGATAGATTTGAAGGCAACTGTGCTGCGGAAGATGGATCTGGATGGTGGATGAATAAATGTCACGCTGGCCACCTCAATGGCAAATACTATATAGGTAAAATACCTCTTTTTACATGGAAAAAGTAAAACAGCAGTTCTACATCAGATTCTGATTACAGAGAGAAATGTGTCACTTCCATTGTGTTATGTGTGGCAGTCTGGTTTTCCCAAAGCTGGCATTGCTCATTTTAGCAATAGCTATTAATATTAATATTAATATGAATAGTAAGAACTGTTGGCTGTTCTTCAGTCTCAAATGGGAGAATTGGTCCTGACAGGATAAAACTGGTGGGACAGGGGCAGGGAGTAGGGCCTTTTGTTGAGCCCAGAAATACCACGGCGGTGTGAAGCACCAAAAAGATGCACGAACACATTAATCCTTTCAGAAACCAATTAAATATTTTGATGCAACTACTATTTTTAGATGGTGTGTACACATCTGAAGATGCTGGCCCGGCTGGGTATGACAATGGGATTATCTGGGTAACGTGGCGCAGCCAGTGGTACTCCATGAAGAAAACTGCAATGAAAATCATCCCATTCAACAGACTGTCAGTAGAGGGACAGCAGCACAACTTAGGCAACACCAAACAGGTTTGACCACAGGGCTGGGGAGATACGTAAAATGCTAATCTAACAGAGTTATTGTTTCAAATTATACAGTTGTTGTGTTACACCCACTGTATCTTAGAGAAATCAGTTTTGTTTACTATTTTGTCACAGAAATATCAATAGTTTTGTTTTAGTATACCTACCTCATTACTATTGCTTTTAACTGACAAAAGCATACAGTCTTATGGTCAGAAATAATTCTTTGTCTTCATGTATTTAAAATTCTACATTTTAAATTTCCAACTAATCTAAATACGTAAGATGCTATTAACATATCATAGCCTTAAATAGTTCATCTTTTTTTTCAGAAGAAAATTATTATGTTCTCTTTTTTTTTTGTTGCAGGTTGGAGACGCATAAATAGACAATTTAACAAAGACTTATCTGAACAGGGAAAACAAATCCATTATCTGTGGGACACTGACCTTTTTCAGCTGGGTTTTGACCATAAAACACCGTTGACTATAAAATGTCCAAGCCTTTTCCCTGTGCTGGCCATTACTTACTGCTGTATATCATTATTTTTTTCTGTACCAATTCTCAATAAATTTTTAGTTATTACAAAATTCTGAACTTGCTTTTTATGTTCTACTGTTGGCCAGGCAAAGGAAAGGTAAACTTTATCATGTTTGGAGGGTTACTCTGATCAAATCTGCTTGATTCACTTATTCCTGAATTGCACACTAGTAGTTTCTGCTATTTGTTTATAGATGTGTGTTGAAACTATTTTCCATACGTTTTGCTTATTTCCAAGAATTTTCATTCTATTCATAATGAAATTGTTGATTTGTGGCACAGATAAAAATACCAGAAGCTGAAAAGGATCTAGTTTACTGCTGAAGGCCACTCAAACCAAACTAACCATTAAATAATGCATATATATTCAATCAGTGTAGGTTAGGAATTACTCTGTCATGACCAAAAATACATATTTTATTCCAGAGTGTAGAAAATAACAATTTTCTCAAATGTGAATCAGAATAAAAGTCCCAAGACTGCTACCTGGTACATATTACCAAACTGGATCACTGTGGAAGTAATACACTATACAACTATTATTCCTGAATACCGCATTTTATCACAAATATTTTAAAGTAAATAGAATCTGACATTTTTAGTGTTAGACAAAAATGTTTTCACTAGCAATTTATTGCATTGTACTTACAGTCTCTTTTTCTAAATAACAATTTAATCACAACAAAGAAATAATTCCATGTGATTCACATGAGCAAGCTCACAGCACATATCAAGAACACCAAAGAAATTTGTAGGGGATACATTAGACAATTAGATTAGGTCTGTAGGTAAATTGCTAGACCAAAAATATATTCAGAGCTAGAATAGGCAGGCTATTACACTTTTCAACCATCAAGTATAATGCATACACTAAGAAATAAATATGAAATTTTCAAATCTTTATTGCTAGTTACTATTGAGAGGCCAGAGGTTTGCCTAGCATTTCTGAACAGCAGATTGGCACATCTTATTTTAAAGATAGGGTGATGTTACACCAACAAGATCTATCCTAAGGACAGATTAAGCCCCTTTGGCACTTCTGTGTTCTGGTGTCCAAGATAGGCCATCTCAGAGTCTCCTCAACACAACAAGCTGCTGTTCTTGCATCATTTTTACTGAGGTTGTTTGGCTTTCATTGGATTTTAACTCTTAAGCTGAAGTGTAAGAGAAAGGCAGATATCTCAGGAATTTGACAGAAGACAATATAAGACATTCCTAGCAAAGTGCAGCTAGCACAATGTTAACAAAAGTTTGGGCGAGGGACAAGAGGATTCCCCCGGCCTCATGTTTGTGTGGCTCTGTTGCATCCATGCACCCAACCATGTCACAGGCTCAGCACCAGGCCGGACATCCTGGTCCTCACCAGTGGAAGCACCATTTTCCTAAACATTTTCTGTAGTTAGGTCTCTACCATGATTCCTTGTAGCTGGAGAGAAATGTGAAGAGAGGCATGTGGGGAAGGTGGGGAGCTGGGAGCTGGCAAGCCTGGAGTCTCAGATGGATTGTGCAAATAGCCAGCTGAGTGGCATTGGCCAAGTCACTTCCCCTTTCTCTTTTCATTTTATCCTGCCTCCGACATCACTTTAAGGTTGAGATTGTTTCTATAATGCAACAGTGGAACTGAAAAGTGCTTTGACTTGTATATCCAAATTCCTTTAGTCTAGAGAAGTAGGTTTCACTGTAAGCACATTTAGCTTTTGGTTGCAATTATTTATTTGATGGGAAAACACCTTAAGCATACACATTTCTTTCATGTGAGCTGTTATTTTACAGGTTGTTTGCAAGAATTAGCCTTGGCTTATTCTCCCAATTGATGTGTTCACTGGTGTCTTAAAACCTCACAAATAATTCTGAGTCTCTTCAGAGAGAACGATTTGCTTCCGAAGTCTGGAAGGTCAGATCAAGACAAGAAAATTGGTCTTTAACAGGCTTCCTATGCCAGAGATCATAAGAGAGCCTACAGCTGTATTCTCTGGGTCCTAATGAAGACTAGCAAAAGTCTGAAAATGGTTTTAGAGATGTGTTTCTTCTGAATCTCAGAGAACTCAATGCAGTTTTTTTCAAATAAGTATTTTGACTTATTGGCCATAATTCGTATTCTGAGAGGTCTTATTTCTCCTTTCTAAGCCTGTTTTTACTGTAGATGACTCTAAGAGCACAACCTGCAGTGAAAAGCCCTTTGTAATTAGAACAAGTCTGCCCCCACTATCAATTTATAAAAGTTCATTATAGGAATTGGTAGCTACAATGAGCTTGCCTTTCTTTCACACCTGGTGCTTGCTGTCACTCTTCCTATTTGCCGAGGATCACAACAGTATCAAAGAGAGGTGCCAAGAAGAGAAATACTGTCTTTTGCGTGCTCAATACTCCTGTGCTCCTTCTAACATGAAGCAGATCACTCCAAAGCAAAAAAAAGAGCATGCAAAAAGAGACATATAAAGTGGTCATAGTAGAGGACTTGCTAGGTAAGGAAGTTAGGACTGAGAGTGGAAAGAGAAGGGACTTATCAGTACTGACTGGCCAGCAGGATAGTGCAAAGCTGGAAGACATTGACATTGATTTAGGTGCTGATAGGAAGCTGACGCCTCCATGGATATTGGATGGGGAGATGTGGGGTCAGACACTGACACTGGCTGGTAACAAATCCCAAAGAGATAAGTAGCTGCGGGACACATGGTGAGAAACCAGAGCTGAGAGATGAGCCTGGAGGAGGACAGAGAATCCAGAGCAGGGGCAGGAACCAGCAGGTGAGAGGAGGCAACTCTAGGCAACTGGCAATGGGGATTGATGATCAAAGAAGAGATGAGGACAGCATTCAGTCAACAGGAGCTATGCATCTAGGATGCGTAAATCAGAATTAGATCCCCTCAGCTATCATTGTGGCAACCTGCCAAGAGTAAGGCAGCTTGACTAGTAAACTCCTTTAATCATGAATTAAAGTAAAATCTGAAGTTTATCTAGCTCTTAGCCTTTAACCTTTTAAACAAACATGCAGAGAAGTGGATGATTGCAACATGAAAGCAAAGGTACAGGCTGAAGGTCAGGCCTAGATCCAGCTCTTGACTGGAAAGACTGAGGAGCTCCTTTTTTACCCCAGATCCACTCTGCAACCCCCTTCAAATGAAGCAGGAGAACTGTCTTTACGTTTCTAGTGTTTTTGATTGTGGGTGGGTTTTTTTTTTTTTTTTTTTTTTTTTAATGTTTTCCCATCCTCTGGTGACCGAGGTTTACTGGAATCTGAGCCTAACTGAGTTTTCTATGTTTGAAGGTGAGCAGAGAATTTATCCTTCCAGCAAGGTTTGAGGTGGCCTGGCACATTTTGTTGCAGCATCAAGTCTCATACTGTAAGCCTGTATATCTGAAGCCAACTTGCAAATTGTCTTATTCTCTGCTTGTGTGGTTGATATGCTCTAATTGCAAGCACCCAGGCATACACACAGTGGTATTGATTTTCAAAGAATATCCTTGATTTTTTAAAAGCTAATAAATTATAGACAATTATTAACAGTGTTAGAGATCACAAAACTGAGCTCTAAGAGCTCTAAGTATCAAAGATATCCTGGTTTTAATCACCTGTTTTTTTGTTTGTTTTCCTGTTGCATACTTGCCTAACCATGTTTGGGAGTGGAAACTGGTTACAAGTCAAGTCAAGGGTGCATTTGACTGAAATACATACAGTGAGTAAGGGCAGACAGGGCACAATTTTATCTTACAACTAAAGGTCACCTTTCAGAATTAGAAAATATTCCTGCTCTTGTCACCATGCTCCTGTGGGACCATGGGCAAGATGCTCAGGCTTTGCAGAGCTGGCTGCTTGGTATGCCTTAGGGACCCCAGAGCTAAGCACAGCACTACAGTTGTTGTCATTGGGATCTGCAGATGTAGGATGCTCTGAAGTCTCAGGATGTCAGATTTGATCTCCCAAATTTTGGTGTGCATGTACATGATGTGCTTTCAGTTTAGAAGCTGCCCTATGTACATTTATCAAACAAAACAACCCTGGCTAGCTGCTGATCTTCAAGCTGAGGTAACCTGGAGTCTGTTTGGATATCTGTCACCAAAGCTGGCTGGGCTGTTTTGTTGCTGAAATCAGAAGAGGTTGTTTGCATCTCAACATTACCAGCACGGCATGGGATTTAACAGAAATTTTACAGAGCATGCTCTGGAGAAAGAGATGAATGAAATGTCTTGTTTCAGAATGCGCAGTAGGCAAGATTATGCATAAAATAGAACAGAAACCTCTTTTCATGCAAAAACAGATTCTGGTGATGTAGATGTAAGTTATTTAAATCATATAGCACCATTTTACTGAGCCCTTCTGCTTTCTGCTACCTGGGAATATGACTCACTATTTTCGAGATCAGTACAAATGCTGTTAAGTTTAAAAGGCTTTTCCTAGGCAGAAGAACAGGACCAGCATAAAATGCAAGGCCAAAAATGGGAGATACAAATGCTTTGGTCAAACTTCAGTGAGGAAACTAGCCTTTTGCAGGCAGAAAACAAGAGGAAAATCAGAAGCAGAGGAAAGGATAAAAGAAAACATAAGGGGTTGCCAGAATGGATCCAAAGCTAGAATTTTTTTTTTTGACTAATTATGTTGTACCAGAGCCATATAGAGTCAAGTTTAAAAACACCGTTCTAGGTCAGATTCTGATATCATGTTGCAACACTTGGATGATGGAGAGTTAGCAAATCTGATGTTGTTTTAAAAAGTCAAGCAAGAGTGCTGTCCTTTCAGCTGCTTAGTCCCTCATGTGCCCAAGCAAAGGTCTGCTTGCTCATTTCTGCCCATAGTGGTGGCAAATTCTGCAAGGGCAGCGGTTTCAGGTGTTTGACAGTCAAGTGCAGTATTACCCAGGAACCCTGCAGTTTGTTAGAGACAGCAGGGTAGTACATTACAGCAGTGTCACATTACCAGCATTACACAGCACTAGTATATTACCAAGTGTCACATACAAAATGCATGATCCCTTTAAGAATACTTAAATATCCTTTCCATTTGTTACACCCTACATAGCAGTAGAGTTTGGCTCTAGAAGTGGATACATGTTCTAACATCTGGAGTGAACTCTGCAGTTCTCAGGAATAAATTTATATTGCTGACCACTTGCTCACAGATAGTGTGAATTAACAGTCTAGAACTTGCTTTGGTGAGCCCAAGGAACTTCACATCAATGGTACATAGTCATGCAGGAAGGACAGTGACTTCCTTTTTAAAATACAAAATTTGATTATACTGGCTAAATATCAAGAACATAAAGTGTGTGCCTTTGAGTGATTAAGTACTGCTGGATCCTATTAGATCCTGTGTACACCTTAATTCAACATCTAGTTACCAGAAAGTAAGTTTTAGGCAGATTTTTTTACTGGAATACATGGTATTGCCCACATGTTAGTTATCAGGAGTAAATAACTCCAGTAACTTGTGCAAGAGACATTAGGTAATAACCTGGGGGCATCTGGCATGTTTTGTCTGCAAACAGCGAGGGATATAATGATTAATCTCAGCTCTGCATTCAGGTTTAAATTTCACCAAAAGACAGGTGGAAAGCATCCTCTCAGGCAGAGTTCTGGTCACTCTTCTCCCGAAGATGATACCGATGAGGATCCTCTGCGTGTTTCTGTGCCTCCGCATCGTCTGGGTATGAGCTTGTTTGCTTGATTCTTTTCATGTCTTGCTGATTAGATGTGTGAACATTTATTTAATGTTCATTGACTGGGTAGATGCAATAGGTAGAACACACAAGTGTTCTAACAAATCACAGGAATTACAGGGAGCAGATATGACAAAAGTGGTTTTACTGCTGTTACTGCTGAGAAAGGCAAAGATTATATAAAAGCAGATCTTTTAAATACTGTATAAAAGCAAAGCTTTAGCTTGTTACTTTTAGTAACCGCTTGGCCCAGATCCTCAGGATGAATGAAGTAAACCAGTATGGATCTGGGAGTCGTATCAGTGCCGTGCCGGTTCCTGATGGCTGAAGATCTGTCTCTAAGGCCAGGGTTAGGAGAGCTGTCTCAGAGTTGACCACAAATCCTTTCAAACATTAATTGTGTTGTTTACAATGCAGATAAGGTGTGCAGAAGAGACCAGTCAGATCCAGTTACCTCTCAAGCCCTGACAAGGTCTCCCTCACCATTTAAGAGAAGGGAGTGTTTTCCAGCCCTTTGCTGCATAATAACACAGCAAGGACTCTACAATGTTTTGGGTTGGGATTAGTTTGTATACATGTACTTTAGCCTCTCAAGTTGCAGCAAAACTTCAATATTTATCCTCTTTTCTATTAGCACAGTAGAATCCTGTTATCGTTATTATTTTTATTGCTAATGCTATTACCTTCTGCTGCTGATGCTCTGGAAGGTGATACCCTCCTTCATATTGATAGATAACCGCAATTGAAATTGCAAACATGAAGTGGACAACCCTACTCATGTATTCTTTCAAGCCCAGCTCTGTGCAGACTGAAGGTGACAGAATTAGACACCAAGGGATATAATAGCAAATGTTGATAGTACGCAGGAATTGCAAAATGCATGAGTTGTGGAAATTAAGCTAATGCTTCATTTTTGCGGAGTAGGGGTTGGCTGGTGTGGGATGCACATCCTTGCGGTCTCGTATCATTAATCTCCACCTTACCTCCTCACAGGGGCAGGCGGGCGAGAGCGCCTTTGAGAAGGAGGGCGCTGGGGTGCGCGGTTCCCGCGTCTCGCTGCCGATGTCACCGTCCGCCTGCCGCAGTGACAAGAGCTGGCCCATCTGCGCCGATGACGACTGGGTGAGTGCTGCAACGCCCGAATGTTAAGAGAACAGTTTCCTTCCCCGGGGAATATTTTGCTTACATAAGTTGGCCTCCAGCATCTTTGCCCAATCTTGGCAATAGAGTTATCTCTACTGCAGCCTTTGTGGATTTATTATTATTATTATTTATTATTTCACTGTGGAAATGGAAAATTAAAGGTTGTCCCACCCCCTTATCACAAGTTTCTACTGGTAAGACTTCACTAATTCTTTTGTACCACTCTTAGCAGAGTGGCAAGCGATACAATCAGCCCCAAGGTGAACTGTTCTAAATCACAGCAAAGCCCTTGGAAGAAGACAAACATCAGGATCTTGCCTGGTAGTTTTTAAAAAGGGTTTTCACTAATGCCCCAAAATCGGTAAACATGACCTTAAGAAAGGTATACTCGTTCAGATTTCAGTGCAATTACCTATCTCCTCCTATTTCAGGGCACAAAATGTCCATCAGGCTGCAGAATGCAAGGACTCATTGATGAGACCGACCAGGATTATAGTCACAGAATAGACAAAATTAAGAAGCTGCTTGCAGATAACCAAAACAACTACAAAACATCTAATCGAGTAATTGTGGAAACCATAAATGTACTAAAACCAAACCTGGAAAGTGCCCAGCGTAAGTATCTCACACTCAGTTTTATTAACTGTTGCTAAAATTCTATGTTTTTGTGTGTAAGCATTATTTAGTGAAAAAGAATACCGTGTGGACTTTATATTCAAAAACTAGAATTATGAGCAATTTGAGACTTTTAGCTGGTAAAATCTAGCATAAGTTTACCTGCTCAGTATTGTGAGAAAATAAGAAATGTGTTCTTAATAGTAACATGCTTTATTTAATTATTTTAAAATATGCTACTATCTTAAGAGAGAAAATCACACATGCTGATGGTGATGTGTTTCAGAACTTGATGAGGATTATGGTCGCGTGTCAGCAGAACTGAGAAGGAGAATTGTGACATTAAAACAGAGAGTTGTCACCCAAGTAAACAGAATTAAAGCTCTGCAAAACAGCATCCACGATCAGGTGATAGAGATGAAGCGCTTGGAGGTAGGTGGCTGCTGTGTCATTTCCACTGTTTTCAAAGTCTACCTACAGAAACAGGGTCTATTCACTAAACCATACAGGCTGAGCATTGCTCTGTATGGAATTAAAAAAAAAATCTCCCAGGATCTGGCTAGTTGGAATTCCCAAATGAGTTGCTCTTTCTGTGGGGCTTATTTTTCTTTTCCTGCTAGAAGCAGTGGAAGCAGTGGGACCCCCAGACAAGGGTCTCTCAGCAAGGCCCTGACAGGCTCTGTGGCACATGCGCTGAGTCCCCCACTCCTGGGAGGGACAATTTTTGCCTCCAGGCCTCAGTGAGCACATCCGGATCCACGGTACTCACACCAAACCCAAGAAAACTCCCCTATTCCCAGAGAGGAAAAGGGACAGAAATTGGGAATATGCCACAGCTTTCTTGTCCATGTCATCAGCTTTGCACTATCGCACATGCCATATTTACGGTGAAAATGAGCTAGAGGAAGACTTCAAAACTGAGCTTTGGAGAAGCTCAGCTGTAGATGGCATGTATCAGGGCACCTACCACCTCTCCCAAATCCATTGCCAGGATATATTTGCTTGAAAAAGTTGGGAAAGCTTCCTAATCAAGCTATTTCTCTCTGTTTATGTAGGTGGACATTGATATTAAGATACGAGCTTGCAAAGGATCTTGTGCTAGAAGTTTTGATTACCATGTGGACAAAGAAAGCTATGACAACATCCAGAAGCAGCTTACCCAGGCCAACTCCATCGACTTACACCCAGAGATTCAGACGACTACTTTGAGCATTCTGAAAATGAGGCCAATAAAGGACGTAGTTGTTCCTGAGCATTTTAAGCATAAGCCTCTACCAGAAATGCAAGCTCTGAACTTTATTAATGACATCAGGCAGGTGGAAATGACATTAGAAAGATCAGAAACAGATGCAAGTCCCTCCCGAGGCGATAGTGCACATCACACAGCACCATCCAGGGGAGATGGACCTTCACACCCTAGCGCAGTAGTTCCTCCTGTGCACGGGAGAGACAGCCCTAGTCTAGGACACGGAACCTCCACTGTCCGTAGATGCACCACCAGTGTTACCAGGAAAATTGTCAGTGGTCCCGATGGCCCTAGAGAAGAAGTAGTTGAAAAAATGGTTTCCTCCGATGGCTCAGACTGCTCCCATTTACAAGGAATGGGAGAAGTTGGAAGGGAAGGGAGCAGGCACCATGTCAGTGAATTACACAAGCTTTATCCCGAGCTAGAGTCATTTTTTGCCCCTGGGTCTTCAGTTACTACTACTAGGCTTTCTGGTGGGTCTGTCAGCACTTCATCTAGCAGCCATGGAACTGGCACAGCCAGTGGTCACTTAGGTAGTGGAACAGCTAGTCATTCAGGGGGAAAAGACAGATTTACAGACATAGGAGAAGAGGAAGAAGATGACTTTGGAAGACTTCACCTTCAACCTGGATTCTCATCAAGCAGCACAAGTCACTCCAAAGTAGTGAGCAGCTCCTCTTCTAGCTTCAACAAGGGAGGCTCCACTTTTGAAACCAAATCACTAAAGACCCGTGATATAACTAAGGAGCTAGGTGGGGTGCAGCATGATGAGAGTGCAGAGGATACCCCAGACTTGCGGGCACGCAGCTTCAGAACCAGAGAAATATCTAGAAGGACAGTCTACACTGGGAAAGGTACACATATACATCAGAGAGATCCATAATCAAACCGACACTTTGTTTTAGATACGGCCATAAGTCAGTGTGATGAAAAAAAAAGAAAAAAAATGATGTCTGTCTGTTGCCACCTTGAAAACAAAAAGCAAAATGTATCATTAATAGATCAGTTATTACACAGACAATGTCATCTGTAATTTAAGAAGTATGCAAAATATATCTGAATTCTTTTTAATGTTACCTGTCACTATGCCTAACATAGTCCGAGACATGTTAAACAAATTTTCCTCAGAACTATTGCTTCTTGGATTCCTGTGAACCTTTTATTAAATTTTACTGATAACTCCTGTCAAACCAGATCAACTTTTTTTTTTAGACTGTGATGATATCCGCCAGAAACACACTTTTGGTGACAAAAGTGGCATTTTCAAAATCAAGCCAGCGGGATCCAATAAGGTTTTGTCAGTTTATTGCGACCAAGACACCACCTTGGGAGGATGGCTATTGATCCAACAGAGAATGGATGGATCAGTGAATTTTAACCGGACCTGGCAAGACTACAAGAGAGGTTTTGGAAGCGTGGATGGCCAAGGTCGAGGAGAATACTGGCTGGGCAATGAATACTTACACTTGCTAACTCAGAACAAGACTGTCCTTCGTGTAGAGCTGGAGGACTGGGATGGAAATGCTGTGTATGCAGAGTACATCCTACAGGTAGGGTCTGAGTCGGAGGGCTACCCCCTTGCCGTGTCCTCCTACGAGGGGACCGCTGGGGACGCGCTCATCACCGGCTGGCTGGAGGAGGGCGCCCAGTACACGTCCCATGCCCAGATGCGCTTCAGCACCTTCGACAGGGACCAGGACCGCTGGGAGGAGAGCTGTGCGGAGGTGTACGGCGGCGGCTGGTGGTACAACAGCTGCCAGGCTGCCAACCTCAACGGCATTTACTACCCGGGCGGCCACTATGACCCCAGGTACAATGTTCCCTACGAGATCGAAAATGGGGTGGTCTGGATGCCATTTAGAGCCTCTGATTATTCCCTCAAGGTTGTTAGGATGAAAATCAGGCCCACAGAAACCCTGTAGAAAGGCAAACTTTTAATATATATGTTAAGACTAGAAGATTAGAAGCCCTTTTATATATATGTGCATGATGTATCTTTGAAGGCAGCTTGACACACTTGTGGCTTAAAAAATAAACACTGTTTAATTATTAACAAAATAGTTCTCTCTTTTTCTTTTTAAATGCCAAAGCTTTTCATGGAAATGTTGATTTTAAAAACCTTGTCTGCAACCTTTGCATAAATTACTTACCTAGACTTTGGTAAACAGGTCTCTGATACATGCAGTGTTTCCTGCCGTCATATTTTACACATTTCACTTCAAGGTTCACACACAAAAGGAATATTCCTAACTGCCTAACACGCCTAGATAAGCAAATGTTCCAAAAGTGGAAGTGAACTCATGAAAAATGTTTTACAGTGATTTTCTAAAATACAATTTGAATGCATCTATCTTGATCATGACTGGGAAAGAGATTCTTGGGTATTTTCCTTTTAACAATTGATAGCAGGTCTTCTTCCTAAATCATTAGTGGCATCAGGTGCGTGAAGAAATGAGTAAATCAGACAGACTAGTTGTGGTGCTCTTTGCAGCATGTCAGCTAGAGAAAATCTCTTCACAACCTGGATTTCTGCTTAATAACATTTGCCAAACTTAATCACTTCAGCTGTGGAGAAAAATGTAAAACCTAGTAATACCTTATAAAATCTATTCACCTTTTTTTCAAGATTTAAATTTTAAAATTCACATTTAAATTTTAAAATTTAAATATTAGTCCTGCCCCTTCTTCCTGAGCACTGAAAATCCCTTTTATCCTCTCGAGTTTATTCTGCATTAGCATCGTAAGAGATGATGCAGATGTTCGTAATACAGTTCATTCACTGCCAACACACAAGAGAAACAGGGATCAAGATCTGGTTGTATAAAACAACCTGTAAGGAAAGATCTCCGTTTTAGAACAGCAAGCAGATACACACTTGAAACATGTCCAGATTTAGATCTTTTCAATACAAAGGTACTGTTTTTACTTTCTGTGTTGAGATTCATATTTATAGATTTCAGATAACTTGCCTTTTTGTGAGGAATGAACAAGGGATTCCTATTGCTGCATTTTCTCAGCTTTTACATTTAATAACTTACCAGTATTTCCCCTGTACCTTAACAGTTCATTTTCTAAACTGATCAACTTTCACAATAAAACATTGCTGTTTAAAAACTGGTCTTCCTCATAGTGAAAACAATGAAAAAATGCTAGAAGCTCATACCTTGACTTGAGATCAAAATACTCAGACTTTAACTGGTTTACATTGTTTAAGAGCATTAAAGAAGTCAAAAATTTAGAAGTACATTTGAAAGTCTTCTCAAATTCAAGTCATGCTTTTGAATTTAACTTTCTTTTGTATTTGCACCGAAACAGAAGAGCATCTGGAATCAGAACCACAGGTAGTTTGGGTTCTCTTTCACTCTTTTCCACACATCTAGAGTATCTTTGTTTGATAAACAAAGCATGCACTTTAGGACTGGCTTGTAAGGTGGAACCGACCTCCTAAGCTGGGATATTAAAAATACAGAAGCAAACTTTTCATCCACTTGAAGGATTCTAGGTAGTTTACCATACAGCTTCAAAATAACTCACCAAGCTTCAAAAAATAACTCACTCATAGCTTCATGATAACTCACCAATATATAGCTCCCAAAACAGGCTTATTTGAGAGCAGAGTTTGACTAAAACAAAGTAAAATAAAAGAACCCAGACTCCACTTCCTAGATCTCCCAGATTCACCTACCTAGATTTGTGCTGGCCTGTCCAAGGTTATATTAAGAGATTAGCATTTATTTTACAGTGACCACTAAAATGTTAAGACTTAAACAGCATAAATTAAGTGCATCTGCATGGCAACGGTATGTTATTTTGGTTTTAGTATGTTTCTCCTCACACACCATATAAGGATTCGCATGCGGATAAGGATTTTAAATCAACAACCTGCTAATAGTGTGTGATAGAGATTTTTTAACAAAAAGTAACCGGTTGCATGGAAATAACTGTTATACCAAATTTCCAAAGAATGTGCTGTGTTTGTCTCTGTACCTTATGACATAACATTATGCCACAAATACTCACTTTTTTTTTTCTGTATTTCTATTGAGAAATGAGCATAAGCAAACTTTACTCTTCCTGGCAACCACTGTGTCATACCATTTAACAATACCATTGTGCACTTACAAAAATGCTCAGTTTTAATTCTTTTTCAGCATCTCTCAAGCTCAGTTACTGCCCAGTCTTGCTGGAGAGTCTGCTGAAAAGCCAAGACGTTCTACAACCACGTGCAGGTATGTACCTGGCTGTGCTTTTGGAAAAAGTTCTTCTGCTTTATGCCATGTATTTTTGTTCCCTAGCTGTAGGGACCCCAAATGTTTCCATGTAAGGAGATGCTACTAAGACGTCTCCTCCTTATTCCTCCAGATTTCACAGATTAAATCAACTGGAGAGACGGCAGATGAGATCCATCTATCGGTAGCAGTCACCTCCAATATTTCCTTCAAACAAAAATTATCCTATGATTGGAGCCACTAATTGCTCTAGTGCCACAATAGAAATTGTGTGGAAGACATACCAGCCAGGTATTCTAATACTGTGTTTTATTCAATGATAAAAGACAATGAGAAAAAGAAAGGGATAAGATGAGGCACTCTATGAGCCAGGCCCCATAGGATCCAGGATTTAGGGTCTAAATAAAGCAGCTGGTGACCTGATTTTTTTTAGATAATATATATATATTTTGCTTTATTCCTTCGCAACTTGTTAAACAGGTAGGTAGCATAACTTTTGATCTAAAAGGAAAAGGCATTCCCTCACTGTGTAGAGTGCACTTCCTTCTGCCCACATAATACATAAAAATCGGAAAATATATGAAGAAAACTTTAAGATTTTATTTTTTAGAAAAATTTTTTAAAATAATTCTTTCTTCAGGTGCAGTATGGAACTTCTTTGTGAAACAATGAAATGGGTATTTTTATCATCAGCGTAATTCTATACTGATGGTTGCTAATTGCTTCTGTTTTGGGTACCAATGAAAAGTTGTACAAAATATATCTGTGGCTTATTTTGACAGGTCAGATTTTGTTTTATAGTCGACATAGCTTTTTACTTTCCATCACAATGTGCTCATACATACATTTTGTCATATTTTGTCATCACAATAGGTTCATCAGTACATTTTGTTATATTTAGTTCTCATACAGAAATACCAACCAAATATCACGCCTATAAAGTTAACAAGGCACATATATGAAAAGAAAGCCTACAATTCTGTACATTTTGAAAATGGTTAGTGTGGAAAGTATGGTCTGATTTTCATGCTCATCTTCTTCATGGAATACCATGACCCTTTCCAGTTCATCCACACAACACCATCATCTGTACCATGTTTTGTCATGTCCCAGCTGTAGCTCCCTCCCCAGTAGTATCTGCCATTGGGGTTGGCCGCATGGCAGCGGTTGTACCACCACCCACCACCGTCTTGCTTGGAGCACTGCTTTTTGGGATCTGCAGTTACCCTGTGAGGGGAGAAAGGAAGAGTTAGCAACGAGGATGAACCACAAGTTTAATAGTTCATACTCATGTCCCTGTATATTTTCATAGCAAATACTTAAAATTCTCTCTGAACTTTATTTAAAAGACTGTCTCTCAAAAGCTTGTGCTCTACAGTGAAACCTCACTTTCCAAGTGAAAACAAAAACAAGTACAATCTCAGCTATGGTTCTTTGGAAAGGCTATTTCAGTCTAGCAGTTGATAGCTACAGGTATTTCGAGCCAATAAAGGTAATTGCAATATCACTTCAATTTAAGGATGTAAAGCAATATTAACTTTATGCCTCTCTCAGTCCAAACAATTTCTTCATTAGTAAATATGCAACTGACAAGTGTTAACTTAAAAACATAGTACATATAGTAAATATAGGGCTACATATAGTGCTAACTTACAAGCTTAACAACTGAGCTTCTGACTTCTGAGTAGGAACAATTTTATGTTTTAAATAAGATGTTATCTATGTTTAATTAGGGCCCATTACTGTGTTACTGGAGTCATTAACAATATTCCTACTGAGGCTTGGCTGTGGTCCTCAGCACTACTAGCATTAGTCTCTGAGAATATTTGCCATATTTGTCCATTTGTCTATATTAAGACAATTTATGGTATATTTTAATATAACATAAAATTCTGTGAAAACTAACAGCAAATAAGCAAAATACTCTATATCTAGCTCTATTTTAAGCAGGGAGATGTACAGTTCAATACTTAATTTTAAAAAGTAGCTTATGCAAATACATACCATCCATCATTGTCTCTGTCATAAGTACTGAAGAACATCCCATTGTGAATTGTCATTGTCCTGTTTTCTCCATGCAGCTGTGATGCTCCTTCCATTAGCGCATTGCCTGCATTGCCTCTGTAGTTGCTAACTGAAAGCTGATACTTGTTGCCTTCATTCTGTATGGTGAACCCTCCGTAATGAGCTGAAACTTTATCACCATTCCAGTCTTCCATTTCAATTAAAACTTCAGTGGGCCCTATTTTGGTAAATTGACTGATTTTGTCATTTCCAAGCCAATATTCACCTGAAAACAAAAGAAGAGAGCTCTAAGAAATCAATTTCATATTGTATTCCAAGGAAGGTTTATGATTTGCCTAAAGGTCTGTTAAAGTGGACTAGTTAGTTTTAAAACTAACTTCAGTTAGTTCTTGAAGCTAAAAGAGCTTCAAGAAACATGAGAAAATAATTTTAGTGACAAAAACTCTTCGTGTTTTATGTGGACAGGTTTACCTGGTGTATCACAGTAGTTCTTCCCTCCACTCTTCGCAATATTTCCAAAACCCTTTTTATATGAATCCCATATTCTCCCAAAGTTAACGCTGCCATCTTGGCGGTTCTGAATCAATGTCCATCCTGCAGGAACAGGAGTATTTAGATCAAACTGCTATTAAGAAAGGAACTTAGAGTGTTAACATAAAGCCCTGCTGTTTTCATCTCTAGATCGGCATAACTTGCTTCTTTGCTTCACAAGTAAAGGTGGAAAAATCAGAACTTGAAGGAATGCCCCAATTTCATGAATAGCGCACAGTGGCAGAGTAAGAAATGAGCCATCTCCTCCATATCTGCCAGGACTTTATCCACTCTAGTCATAATAAGATACATTTTTATCTACCTATCCCTTCCCAATGATTTATTTCCATCTGCACTGAAGAAATATCCTACTGTGCAGCTGAAGATTTCCAACAAGACCCTTTTTAACTAATTAGACTTCATTCTCGAGTTATATAAAAGTATAACTCCATACTGTTTTGCATAAATGACAATTACTTGTGCAAATGATTTTTGTAACATTCATATTAATTAATATTTTGACAATATAATTATTTCACACCGACCTCCACCTTCCGTGTCCATGTCACAGTATACTCTATATGGTTTGGTGAAAACATCAGGTTGGATGAGGTACATTTCAGACGTCTCACCTCCCTTTCTGAAAATATCTTCACATTCTGCAATTATAAAGTATTTGTCACTTAAAAAGCTCTAAACTTCTGCTTCAATGGTGTCTTATCTTTCTTTGCTGATTGCATGTGAACAGTTTCAAAGATATATCTACTTCTATTTCCATGTTGATTTTCATGATACATCACATTAAGGAATCTTTTTAGAAAGAACAGTGTATTTGTGTTGGTCTGCTTCTCCAGAGAATCATTTCTAGAAGTTGAACTCAAGAGACTGAAGAGTGTATATTTTTCAATGGATTCTTGAATTATAGAGGCTCATGAAGGAAAAACTACTGTGGTACAAATACAATAACAAATATGCCACCTATACCTTATAAAGTCCTCAAACCACAAATTTGTTAAAGTTACTACTGACCACTATTGAACACAGATTTAGGATAAAATGATAGTTGGTCTGACTAACACACAAAAGACTTTGCCATGTTGGACCTCTGGCCATCTTTTCTGCTATCCTAATCGGTGTCACAGGCTTCAGGCAAAGGTTCATGCAAACTAGTGGTGTCTCTATTGCCTGGTACAGTGATGTAAATACTGTTTTTACATCTAGTAATAGTAGTATAGTAAAATGCAACTAGTGATGTTTTTATAGTTAAATGAGGTACCTTTGCCTGACACCACCGGGATATTACAGGAAACAACACAAGGGGAGCGGCAGTAGTCCACTTGGGTTGCAATGGCATTTTCCAGTTTTTGTATCTTTTTGTGTAAAGAATCCACAACTGCACGAAGGACTCTCAGACTTGATGGGATGTTACTGTCCAGATTATCCTTTATGTAATTATAGTGCGTTTCCACTTCTTCATTAAACTCAGAAAGTAAACCATCATTGTCTAGAAAAGCAAATTGATTAAAAGAAAAGATCGTTTTTAAGCATGTTTTCCAAATGTGAAATAACAAAACATAGGTTGTAAGTACAATTTGAGAAGTCACTTCTTTCCTTAGCAGTGAAATTAATTTCTTTTCCTAAATTTTTTTTTGTTTCTACAACATGCAAAGACTATTCAAAGATTCTCATAAAAGGGATATACATGTATTGCTATGTCTTTGTGAGCTATTAGATTGATCAGTATTGCTATTTTCTGCCAAAGGACTATAACTAAGCTTCTTTCTAGGAAGTCAGAGTGTCAAACCAGCAGTTGAACATAAAGGAAACTGGATGTACATGGGGGAACAGGTAAAACAAAAAGGGTCTGCTTAAATTTATGGGACTCATATGAATATTACCTCAGTGTGAGATCCATTTTTTTCCTCTTTCAGAATATATATATTTTTAAGATATATGATGACATAGTCATAGAAATCTAGTTTGCTAGATGACTGTTCTATTGCATCTTTATTTTTTTTAAGAAATCCCTTTAACAAATAATGATAACAATGTCAATATAATTGCAATACTGTTCACATTAGTGACCCATAAGAATAACATACCTTTTCTTTGTTTCTGTCTCTTTGCCAGTTTATCATCTAGAATATTCACATATTCATAGAAAGTTGTGGTGCTATCAGAGAACTTGTTCACTTTGTCTTTTAGATCACGAACAACTGATTTCACATTTTTTTCCTGTTTTACCAGTAGAGTTTGCAATTCACACCCAGTTGGGCATAGCACTCCCTTAAAAAAAAAAAAAAAAGGAGTGTGAGTAAAAGGTAAGATAAAAAGAGAAGATTTTTATCCCATCAATGTATGGTTATGCCTTTGAAAACATAGATTAGTCAGCAATGTGAAATCACATATTTAATCACCCAAAGAAGATTTCAAGATAATCAATTTCTAGAAAGCAGCTGTAGTTGGAAGTGCAGGAAGGAGCCTTGAGTTCCCCAGGTGGATTCCTTTCTTGAAATTCATTGGAAAGGCCCTCTCCCCACTTTAGCCCACTATCTGTTTTTCACTTTCTGCGCTGTTAAATGTTCACAACTAATCCACCTGAACTAGGATCAAAGCCTGCCAGGAATTATCTGGTGTCTGTGGATGTACGTGTCTACCCCCTTCCTCTTTCAATAATCTCAGAGATAAGAATCAACCATGTCCTGTACATCTTGGTCGTATACATCCTTCATAAAGAACAGCCAACTACATTTAATTAAAAAATGATCAAAATTGAGCACTGTTACTTCAGTATTAAGCACTGCTTCATGAAAGATATGGGTCACAGAAGAAGGGCTGGAAATTCTGAAGCCCCATGAGACCCAAAATCCTCAGACGGGGTGAGATTCTGTCATAATCAGGCATTAAATAAAAATTACTAGCATTCATGTTGAAATAATATGCTTTTAGAAACTAAGATGCCTTTCAGCATGCTTACATTTTCTGGCAAAGAGCAGAGCTGAGGTAGTGTGGTGAACTAATGCAAGGTGGTAGATCTCAACAAATTTGCATGCTTTTCTATAGGGGTTAGGACAGTGACTGAGGATAGACTATAATTATCTTCTGAAACAAATTTTAAGATATGGGACAGTTTTCTTTAGCCCCTATGGAGACTTGAGATCAGCAGAAATTCAAGGTAGCTTTTCAAGGAGCTATTTCCCATCTTTCTCTACAGTTAACTATGCAAGGCAAAGCGCAGGCCAAGGCATAGATACTTTCTTTAATCATTTAATGCTCAGACGTCATTGCCTCTTATTCCATATAGGTTGTCTGACTCTTTGACTAATCCATGGGCTCTATGAAATTATTCCTCGTAATCAAGTCCTATCAAGTCCAGACTATTATTAATTGCATCCATTTACATTTAATTAAATGTAATAAAATGAGGATCCACTTACCAGCTCATCCAAAGGATGCTTGCAGCCACCGGCATCAGGATAAATGATGGGACCTTTCTGCTCGCCCGTCTTGGGTTGCTTTGGTGGTCGGGGCTTATACCCGCCCCCGCTGATGGGAGGTGCCACAGGCCTCAGTGTTGGGGCTGGTTCCCTCCTCTTGTCCAGGGGCCTGTGGCCTCGAGGCCCCAACTCAGTGGCATCATCCTGCAAAAGCCAGAGAGAAAGAAACTCTGAATTTAGGATCATTAAATGCCATGCACGGGATTAAGGCAACCATTTGGCATTTTAGTATTTTGAACACAAAGAAAACCAAAACAATGGGCATCTACCCGAGAAAAATAGAAATATTGTAAATACTATACTGACGTGATATAAAAATAACTGTATGCCGCCTTCTCCAGCTCACACTGCCTCTGACTAGATCTAGTCAAACAAAAAAGCGTTCAAAGTAAAACCAACAACATTTCTATAGTTCATTCTGACCAAAGATTAAAGTCCATGTAGTTCAAAGTCTCTCCATACCATGAAACTTGAAGTAGTAGGATTAAAAAGAAATTAGACATTCATGTGTGTAAGATGAATATAATGATATTATTAGTGTCCCTCCTTTTTGCTGCACTACTGTAAGATTTTCAAGATATCAGAAAGTTGAATACATCTTCAGGTGTCAGGCTACAAGCCAGTTGTTAACTGTCAAAATTAGTAAAATTATTCAGTAGCGTTTTTCATATAGGGTTTCTCAACTTTATCCGGTGTATATTCCTCATCACTGTCAGAAATAGGAACTATAGCAGCTCCTAGTGTCCTATACTGCAGGGTGCATTTTTACAGCAATAAAGATTTATAAGATATGTTTCCTAGAATGAATTCTGCTCCTGTGGATTTTCAGTTCTTTTGATAAATAAAAGCAACATCTTAACAATTTTATTTATTTGAAAATCTTTAATCTTAAGACTCAATTTAATACTCAATTTTAGCTTAATGTTAAGGCTCAATTTGAATGTCTGATAGGCTGATCAAGGAAAACAGGTCTTGTCCCTAAGCATTTGTTCAAACTAAAGCATTTGAATTAATATTTACTTGAACAACTGCATCAAAATCTTCTACCAGCTCCAGTCCCCATGAACTATAGCTACAAATAACAACCACTTATAAAGACCTTTAAAATAATTCCAAAAGCAGGCAGCATGCAAGTCACAAAATTCCTGAAAATGATTTCGTATAATAGAATTATTGGTATTCAATGTAAAACATGAACATTATATTGTGAACAGAAAGTAGTATTATTTTTGATTGTCCTGGCCTACCTCATTTGAAAATTGGGGATTTTCAAAATATATTAAAATTAACAAAACAAGAATCTAAATCAAACCTCAAATTAAATACTTTACTTAAAACTAAATACAGATTACATTATTATTTTAGATCCCTATTCTTTGTCTTTTTATTTGGTAATTTGTATCTTCCCCATTTTAAACATAAAGCTATATGATCTGGTAGTAAATTCTCTTTTAATGTCTACTGAATCCATTGAAATTTTTTTGCTGCATTTGATACAAGACACTATTAATAACACACTTTTACTCTCTTCCCCCTGACAAATTCCTTTCTGTTACATTGCTAAATACATATCCTTAAATTGATTTAGCTAAATAACTAATCTAACCAACTTATAATCTCCATTTCCTACAGAGAAGGAAAGGGAATAAAAAGAAAATATATCTGAAAACAAAGAAAAAATATTTGTATTTACATATATATGAAAAAATGCAAAAGCTATTTCTTGGAGTACAGATGGAAAAAGAATATGCATTGCATTTTCTTCCCACAGTTTCCACCTTAGCTAACTTACAAAAGCTGACCATGCATACAGTTAAATAAAATTAATTATTTTTACTGCTATTAGTATTAATTAATTATTATCAGTATTACAACCTCTTCATCATAGTCAGTGGAAACCTGGGATTTAACCGTAGAGGCGCAGAGCAGGAATAGCAGGAGCAGTTTCATGGTGCCGACTTGCTCGAGCCGCTCAGTGAACTTCTCCCACCAGCAGCACTGACAGTGAGAGCACCTCTGTGTTCAAATATATACGAGCCTAAATCCCCACCTTGGTGGTGATAGGCCTAATCCTTTGGAGAAGTCACCATCTTTCTGTTAACATTTAACTTTGCTCTCTGCTGTGTGCCGGAATACATTCGCTATTGAGCAATGTCTCTGGACAAGTCTTATCTACATGCCCCAGAAACTCTTGCTGGTGGCATCAAATATTTAAATCCTTAAAAGTACCTCCTGTTCAGATTACACAAGTTACCTATCTTCTCAAAAATGACAAGTCTTTTAAAACTGTTGTAAAGGTGAACATCCAAAAAACCAGAATGACAAATGTCACAGATTGTGACGCCTCCTTTCCTATTTTCTCCCCACTAAAAATTGGAATGTTTCAGAAATATTACATTAAAAATGAAATATTACATTAAATATTACTTGGTACAAAATGTTATTTTTTTCTAAATAGTTCTGATGGTACCTGGACAGATATGCAAGCCTCAGTCTCTTTAAGTCCTGTAAAGCAAAACAAATTGGTTTTCTTCAGTGGGAAGCTTTAGTAGCTCAGTGACTATTCCGAAAAAATAATTATAGAAGATTCATAAGCAAGTTACATACTTCTATGAAATTTCTGGATTACAACTGTCTAAATAATGAAAAAGGAACTATACAATACATTGAATAAATGTAGTCTAAATTAACTAGCAAAACTGAGCTTTGAATATTCTGACATGCTAGCAATCTACAGATTAGAATTATTTTACACTTTCTGCAAACCTGAAATTTCAGACAATTAATTTAATTTTAAAACATGAATAAGAAAGTAGGCCTACTCAGACAGTTGACAGAGAAAATACTATATTCTTTACATTAATAATTTTGTGTGAAAAAATATTTAGCTCTAATTAAAAATTGTTTTATTGTAAGCACAAAGCACCAGTTTAACTACTTGAGCAACACGACATCATAAAGGAACTAAAATAACTACATTTTGCACACTGATTTACTGTTTTCCTCTACATAGTGGAAAAAACGTTTCTATAATAATCATTATTTAAATATGTTTAACAATCTTTTAAAAGAATATGATGTGAAGATATTTGCAATCATAGCAGTGAAATCAAACATGCTTTCTGATGCTTTTTAAGAATGTGGCATATTGCTGCATGGTTTTAACATTTCATTGTTGGCATAACCTGTGCTTTTTTTCGTGTACTACAAATGATCATATTATACTGAATTAAATAAAAGGTACTGAGTTTGTGCACTTTTCTGAAGCCATTCATATTAATGTCTGAAGAGAAGCAAATTATGGGCTGAGTTTCAAAGTTGACAGGGTGGGAGTTTTTATGATAAATAAAGATGAGAAAAGCCAAAATCGCTTGGTTTAGGCCTTTTTCCTGTATTCGTTATTTTGTTAGAATTCTGGTAAGCTACTGAGATTCCTGAAATATGAAAACAGTTTAACCAGGTTGGTTTAATTATTAAACAGCTTGACCAAAATCATCTATCTCTTACTCCACTGAATTTGATCTTTTCCACCAGAACAGCTCTGTTATTATATTTTGGGGAAGACAAACCTCCCTCTATAGCTGCCAAAGAAAGCTGTCTAAGGCCAAAACTGATGTCTTTATCGTGTTATTTCCACTGTAAAGATGCTAGCCAAGGTATCGCATGCCTCCTGTTATCACTGATCCTGGGCATCTCCAGACCTTACATGCAATCATCCCTCACCATATGTCTGAGGGAAATGCAGTCACCCTCATTTTAGGTATTGGGCATGGATGAAATGATGCAAAACTGCTGACTTGGAGTTTACAGGTAGCTTGTGGTAAGGTAGAGAACTAAAACTAGATCTCAATAGTCCCAAGGTAGAGATTTACCCTTAAATCATCTTGCCTTGGCACATACAAATCTTATTTGAATATTTGCTATAAATTCTTTCTGAAACAACTGCCATATTCTAGAGTAACTGGTATTTACGGTGTCCTTCTTCAGGCATGAAGTGAGTATTCCAGGGTCTAGCATGGGAAAAGCGGGAGATGCGCATGCAGGTGATGGGAGTGGCATGGCAGCCAGCGCACCACTGAGATCCAGCAAGGGAAACCCCCGGGCTGCAGGTGGCTTGAGTGAATTTCCCCTTTGAAATTCAGCCTTTGACCCTCCCAAGTCCAGCACTTATCACTGGCTTCCCCAAGAGAGTAAGTTGGTTGGTTGTGTTTCCCTGGGGTTTACCAGGAGGCACAACAAATTAACACGTTTATATCACATGAAGGCTATTTCATCATGCCCAGCGCCATAAAAAAGGACTGTGCTACTGTTTATATGGCAAACTGAGGCCTGCTCTACACTGCAAAGGTTCCTCAGCACAGCAGCATCTGTGTGGAGATGAAACGCGCACTGGCAAAAAACGCTTTCCCCATGACAATCTACATCTGGAACCACAGAGAGAGAAAGGTGTATTGAGAAACATAAATATTCATATCTATAGAACAATTTTGGCAGCAGAACTTGATCAACATCACTGTTTTGGTTATAGCATGACTTTTCTTTCATCCACATAAGAAACAGCCAAGGATATTGTTTCTTTCATCCTTGTAACTATGACAGTTAACAATTTCCACTAAGAAAAATGAAGCTTCATAAAGAAGTGAAAATGTGACTTAAGTTTTTTCTAAAAGTGGTATCAGGGAGGTTTCTCTTCAAAGTAGGAAACCTATTCTTTCTACGTATTACTCTCCGACTCACACGGTTAGTGAGAAACTGCGATAGCGACTTGATGGTTCCAGGACCTCTTTTTTTTGCTGTGCAGAGGAGATACTTGTTGGCACAGGCATACCTCTATGTTTTTAGAGCAGGTATTTGTGCTCTGCCTCTCATGTTTGCTCTGTCACATTGGCTGCCAGTGAAGCAATGCTCTTTACCCCCTGGTCAGCCCCTGGTCAGAGCCCAGTCAAGGCCATGAGCGGAGGCTCTTCAAAGCTGAACGCGGCCTCTGAAGCAGTCTTGGTATGGGAGGAGCAGGACTTTCTTAGGCCACCGGGGGACTGTAATGTTTACTGAATTAAACTTAAAAACACATCCAGCTCTTTGCAGTTTGTTTAGAATGCCTTTTCAAACAAGCAGTGTTGCAACAAGGCTACCCTATGAACAGAACAGAGAGGAGTCATATGTTAACTTCTGCTGTCCTGACTTCTGCCTTTTACTGGTAACAAATATTACTGCAAAGGTTTCTTGTAAGTGAGAATTAATGTTACCTTCATATCCAGGGAGAAAGCAGGTTCGTAAACACCAATGAGTGAGGTTATTCACCCTGTTCTTAAAAACAGCACACAACATACCAGAAACCTTTTCTAAATCATGATTTGCAAAAAAATACAGTTTGTTGTTACAATTGTAGCTGTTACATAATAAATATGGCACATCAAATATGGCATATAATAAAAACTGAATAAAGTTAATATTCTAATTAATATTGCTGACAAGATCTAATGAAATTCTGTGACTGAACTTCACCTTGGACTAAATCTTCTGGAAAAGATGAAATTATTACAAAGATTAATTTGATCTCTGATTTTCTAAAATATTTCAAGAAAGAACACCAGGAAATAGGCAAAGTTTAAAAAGCTCTGTGGGGAAAGTTTACTTTTTTTAAAAAAAATGAGAATAAAGATAGGACTATGTGAATACTACTACTAATAGCAATAAACAGCACACACCATTTTTTTTCCAAAATATATGTGGAGGATTTTATTTTCAAGGACTGATACGAAAGTCTGCATTTCAGGTAAGCTTCTCTTTAAAGATGCAATAAAATATAAACCCATTTTTTTTTTCAAAAGACAGTAGAAAAGAAACAAGCATATCACAGAACTATATATATTAGCAGAGATGTGGCCCTTAAGTCACTTCCGCACATGAAATGCATCAGTCAGCCAAGGGCATGCACCTCTGTTTATGTTTAAAATAAATAAGTACAGTCTTCGATATCCTGGCCCTCTAAATCTCCTTGTACAGCTTGTGTATCTTCAGTTGGAGCCCAGGAGGGTTTCTCTGGTTCCCCTGCGCTTGCACCAGCCCACGAGGATGCGACCGGCTTGCACCACAGGGACCTCCTGCGCCACCGAGCTCGTGCACCAGCAACCTGGACCCAAACGAGGATGGACGGGGCGTCCCCACCTCGAGGCTGGCGCTGGGGCCCTGCTCCACCATGGTCATCGCCGCCGCTGCAGCCTCTCGCACCCGCCAGCACTGCCGGTGTCTCCCTGTGGGCGGTCACGGCGGGTCCCTGGTCAGATGTGGAACCTGGCTCCCAGGCCCCAAGCAGACACATCCGCAGAGGAGCTGCAGGATACACTTTCCTAAAAACACGGACTTCAGCCCTTCAGCAATTTACACCTTGCTGTGAGATGTAAGGATTTCCGGGTCATATAAAATTTTATTTTTCCATTGGAAATTGACATAATGAAAGATATCTTTCCAAAAGAGAGCTACCATTTTTTGAATATTACATAACAGTAATTCTTTCTGTAGAAGTGGTATTTTAGCCCTGGACTTGCTTTTTTTCCAGGTCCACTTCACTGCACGGTCATAGGTGCTTTAGCTTCGAGAGCTCACGATGGAAATAACAACCAAAACGTGCAGCGGTGCTACACAAAGCACACAGAAATGCCACGAAGCCCTGCACACCGCACCGGCACCAGCAACGCCGCCCCCCCGGCACGGGGAGCCGCCGCGCGCATCCCCCCCGCGGCCCGCGTTTCGCAGCACGCGGCCGCGGGTCACGAAGCCCAATGCTGCTCCCTGCCGCCCGCGAGGGGCACGCGCAGCCCCTGCGCAGCCTTCCGCGCTCCCGACGCCGCACATGCACCGCCTCGCCGTGCCGTGCCGGCTGCTCCCGCTCCTGCTCCTGCTCCTGCTCCCGGCGCCGCGGCGAGGGCCGCGTCTCGACGCGGATGTCGACCCCGCCGCGGCCACCGGCCGACGCGGGACTCGAACCCGCGGCTCCCGGAGCGGGAAATGGCCAGGAGTACCCGCCCTCTGCCTCCCACCTCGTCCTCCCCTTGTGCGCATGCGCGCTGGCCGCAAGGCACTTCCGGCGCTGGGGCAGGCGCAGGAAGTGCCTCCATCGCGAGCGGCGGCGGCGGCGGTTGTGGCCGTTGGAGCGGGCTGGCGCCATGGTGGAGGTGAGGCTGGGCCGAGCGGCGCCCGCGGTGGCGCGGGGCCTGGAGGGTGCGGTGCGGTGCGGTGCGGTGCGGTGCGGTGGTGCCGCAGGGAAAAGCGGTGCGGACCGCTGCGCGTTGGGCCGGCGGAAGATAGCGAAATAGAACGTGCAGGAAGGTTTTCAGAATCGGTTACTTCATTGCCTGCGCGTAAGAGCAGAGCTGGTAGGTGTGAAGGAAGAGCATGAGTGTGTGTGTGCGTATTCATCGCATAGATGCCAGTGCAAAAGTTTAAGCAAAGTGTTTGGCCTATTTTTCGCACTTTTAGTGCTTTCCAGAAAGGAGGAGTTGAGTAAACACGAATAAACCAATTAGCGTGTGAACTTCAATATTTAGCTTCCAACAAGAACGATATTTTCAGCAAACTAGATAACATAATGTGCTTTAAGATCACGAGATCTTTGCCATTACTATTTTTGATCTATTTAGCTGTAGTCAAATGTACTTAAATATATATTCCTTTACTTTTAGGAAGTGCAAAAGCATTCTGTGCACACGCTTGTGTTCAGATCATTGAAGAGAACCCATGACATGTTTGTAGCTGATAATGCCAAGCCAATACCGCTAGATGAAGAAAGGTATGTGCTGCAATCAGTGAATTACTGGTATATTTAAAAGTCTTGTGTTATAGTAGGGATTGTTGTAGCCAAGTCACAAGTTCATCTGTTTTTGTACAATTGCAATATGATGTTAAGGGAAAAAAAAAAAAAAAAAGGAAGATTGTAGAGTAAGTAGCAAAATACTTAAAAATTTAACAACAGCTCCAAATTAGGCTTAAATATGCTTTGCATTTCCACCAGTCACAAAGTAAAGATGTCAGTCAAGCTGCGTACGGAGTACGGCTCAGTGTTGCACATGCCCACCCTGAAAGAAAACTTGAGGGAGAAAGGAGGCCCAAACACTGGGGATCCCTATGGACATAAACAGTATTCTGGAAATCAAGGTCAGTTTCCTTTTAGTGTGTGTTTGGTTTTGAACGAGACAGTTTCACTGAGGTTAAATCTCAAGACTATAATGTTAGTTTATCATGGATGTAAAAGGAAATCTTAATAGCTGTTTTTCGTTGATCTTTGCATCCTGGCAAGAGATGTTAGTGATTTAGAACAAGGGAAAGTTTGTTAGAACTCAGGGAATTATGTGATACTGTGTAATTTTTAACAATATTTCAGCAACATAATGTGCATTGTGCTTCAGTAATGAAAAGAATAAGATCAGCAATGTATTTCTTTTTACAAATTGATGATGGCTAAGGATGTGCTTTTTTGTTTAGGTTACATATTTTTTCAGACTTTTTTTATGTGTGCAGGTATTAAAGTAGAAAAATGTCTTCATTTTATTATTTTTTCTGTTTTTAGTGATATATAAAATTTGAAGCTATTATGTAGATACTATGTAGAAACTTCTCTTAAAAAGAATACCAAATGCCTTATTTTAGTAGAGGTCTACTAAAATAGAGCTATTTACTTCAGAAAGATGTTTTTGTCAACATGAAGTTTTTTCTCTTGAGAATGAGTTCCTTTTTGGTAGCAGGCAGTGACATCGCCATTTTAAAAAAAATGGTATTTTACTAGTCAGTTCTGGAAAACTAGGATAACCAAAATTTAACATGAATTTCAAGTAAGGGTAGTATATTATATAGGGTTAGTGATACATATGGCTTGCTCTGATTTGCTTCAAATTCCTGCTTTACCATATTACTTGCAATGTAAAGGATAATTATAATTTGTTATCAAGAAACTCTGTTGCTCATTAGGACAAGAACTTGACTATGTGATTACTGGTACACATCCGTACCCACCTGGGCCTGGTAAGTTACTTTTATTGTTGTTTTGTTTTTGTTTTGTTCTTTTTTTCTTCCATTCCCGTATAAATTGGATACCATTCACTTCCTAGGAAGCTTCCTGTTACTGTGAATCCATAGATGATAGTAATGAGAACTGCCATTTGCCTCTTTCATAGTATTGATGTAGAGAGTTTTGTGGCTCATAAATGTTCTAGATTAGGAGGTGCCAGGAGGATTTAGGTGCAGGTGGTGCAGCTTTCTTCCCACTATGACTCAGTGGATGTGTCCATGTTATGGGCCTGTCATTTGTCTTGGAGGAGACAGCTAGAAGGAAGTGAAACACATAAAGAAAAATCTGCTGTGTTTTATCACTAGAGCAAAAAGATGTAGGTATCGCCACCTTTGCTCTGGAAAGGTTTGTTAGTGTAAAATAATTCTGGTGTCATTTGGTTTAGTGCAAGTCTGGAAGGGTTATGTTTCTGCTATTATATAGACCCTTGCTTGCTGTCATTTTATTTGATTGTTCCTACTCTCTCTTTGTGATGGTTTCATTTTGATTGTTCGTCTTTTACTGCTAACAAGTTTATTGTAAGTGGTGTGGGAAATGTTCTCTGGCTTGATGTAAGTTAGAAGGTGTCCAGCAGACCCTCAGTCCTTAAAAGTAACCTATTTGCCTATGACTATGGGGACAAGACTGAATCACACAAGTTTCCTCAAGTTCAGTGCTCTTTTAATAGAGACAGGCATGTCAAGATTAAAACTAGGTTTCTTTGCTGTTGTTTTACATGCACATCTTACCCAAATATCTTTGTTGCCAATTGCCAGAGATTTGGTCTGGGAAGGAGATAGATAAATTGGCATGAAATATATTCACCCATTTGTCCCAAACTAAGGTTTGCAGGGGAAAAGTGATCTGCTGTATAAATTATCAATTGTAGTCTGAAATTCTGACTTAAATAAAACTAATTCTTCTGTAGTTCCTGACCCACTGTGTGGGGCACATAGGGACTACATAAAAATAAACTGCACTAAAGAGCATACTTAGCAAAATTGTGTGTGATCACTGAACTATGATGTTTACAGATCTGCAATTTTGGGGAGAGTGCCTTTTTTTTTTGTCACTCTTCAAGTTAGCCTTCACTTGTTTCCTCCGACAGAATCGTACCACTTCTCACTGTAGAAATGGTGTACTTATGTTTGTATGAGTGTGCATATATACATACAGACTCGAGATGAAGAGAGATAAAAAATCATTTCTGTGACTCATCTCTATACTAATGTCACTGAATAACAAGATTTAATATTAGAGGTATGGTAAACACTTTTACACAGGTGTATGTGTAAACATGCATTTATTCATATAATATTTTCTTTTTAATAGATTTGTCTTTGCTTTTGCTCTACTTTCTTTTAAGGTGTGGCGCTGACAGCAGATACTAAGATCCAGAGGATGCCTAGTGAATCTGCAGCACAGGCATTAGCTGTAGCACTTCCTCCGTCTCAGGCCAGGTATTACTGGGTTACTTCGTTAATGCTTCTGTAGCTCATAGGCATTTTAAGGAAAAATGCAGAAGCTGGAATAATATTTTTTCCTCAGCCATATCTGGAATATTGTATTTCTATACATTGTTTAAAAAAAAAATAGCATGAGTGGCTATTGTTTTTCTGTACCCTGTTTGTTATTGGGTGTTGAGGGAGGCAATGGAAAAATCAGACTAGATGGAAGGGAAGACTTCTTCTTTTGATTATGTGTTTGCATGCTTTGTGCCTTTTCGTTTACTTAGTGAAAGCAGAAAGTTGATTCTACTAAGTTAGCCTTTTCATCTGCACCTAGGTTGGATGCGAATCGCACCGCGGCTGGCGTGGGTGAAATCTACAGGCACGCTGGCATGGCTGAGCGCTCACAGCCTCCTGGTGTGGCCATGGTGAGTTAGTCATGGGTGAGGCTTCTGCTCTCAAAGAGCAGTGTTCACCAGGTTGCTTCCAGATTCACTAGAGTTCTGGCTGAATAAGTGTAATCAGTTCTGAGATGTCATGACAAGGAGGCTTTAGGCTTTATGTGAAGAGCTAGGTTAGTGCATGAGTAACCTTCCTTTTAATTTATAGGCTGTGATGGAAGCAGGTGGAAACAAAAATTTGGCGCTGATGGCAAAGAAAGCTCCAACCATGCCCAAGCCTCAGTGGCATCCACCTTGGAAACTGTACAGAGTAAGTTATGAACTTAAGATCATGCACACAAAAATAATCAAATGTTTTATATACTATAAAGACTGCAAAGCTTAGATTTATTTTTTTCATTCATGAAATAGAACAAAATGAAATCTAATGAACTTTACTGTGAGGGTCACACCTGGCAGGTTACACCTGGAACAGGCTGCCCAGAGAGATTGTGGAATCTTCTTTGGAGATCTTCAAAACCTGCCTGTACATGACTCTGTGCCACGTGCTCTAGGTGTCCCTGCTGGAGAAGGGGGGTTGGACTAGATGATCTTTAGAGGTCCCTTTTGATTTTAACCATTCTGTGATTATATGAAAAGGGATCATGCCTAAGTTCTATGCATGCGTTTTAATAAAAGCAGTATTATGGACTCAAAGAATTTGAGAAAATGATTTAGTGGTGCAGGGTTTAAACCCCATTACAAGTTCTGTAGGTCAAGTTTATGACGTATTAAATGGAGACTGCCAGAAATTTACCAAAGTAAGTATATCTAAAACTGAAAATCACGATCTTGCCAGATCTGACTTTCCAGGGGAGCATGCATGTCTTAGATTTCAGGGTTGGAGAAGGAAACTTATAATTACAGATATGTTTATTTCTGACTTTTCCAAATTTCTTATTTGTCTAAAGGTTATCAGTGGTCATCTGGGCTGGGTGAGATGCATTGCAGTAGAACCAGGAAATCAGTGGTTTGTTACTGGCTCAGCTGACAGAACTATAAAGGTAAGGAGTTGCAAGAAACTACTGACAAATTAAGTTGCCTTCCTCATGCTGTTTAGAAATATTTTCAGTTCTTGGAAACAATTTCTTGGTTAGTGTGTACAGAATAGTCAGATAAAGAATGTATTGTTCCCCCTTTTCTCTCCTTGTTACCTAGTCACAAATACAAGATGATTTGTTGTGGTATTATTTCTTTTTGAGATCTTATTCATGATATGGTGAAACATATCATGAATAAGCATACATTTATGTTGGAAATTCTAAGAATTACTAATTTCAATTAGTTACCGTTACTTTTTTACGTAGGGTATTTACCCAGGCTACCCCTTTATAGCTTTATATTCATCTGTCTCAAAATATTTTGATGCAGATTTGGGACCTTGCTAGTGGCAAATTAAAATTGTCTTTGACGGGACACATCAGTACTGTGCGAGGGGTCATAGTAAGTGCAAGAAGTCCATACCTGTTTTCTTGTGGAGAAGACAAACAAGTTAAATGCTGGGATCTTGAATACAATAAGGTGAGCTTTGGTTTCTTTATCAGAGTTAATTGGTAGGGGTAAATGTAAAAATCAAAACAGTTTAAAATATTTCTTTTAAGTAGCCAGTTAAACTTTTTTTTTTTTTTCCTGTGTAGGTTATCAGACATTATCATGGTCACCTAAGTGCTGTCTATGGTTTAGACTTGCATCCAACAATAGATGTACTGGTGACATGTAGCAGAGATTCAACAGCACGAGTAAGTAGAACTGTTTTAGCACCCCCATTTATGGAAGTAAGTAGTTAGCAAAGGTTAAATATGTATCAAAGATTAAAATAGGAAGATGAATTTGTTAACTCTGGCTTCCACTTAGATAAAAAAAATTGGGCGTTTTATTGTACCACCAATATAGGCAAATGTAGTGTAATTTCAAGTGACTATTTTACTTAATTGGGTAGATAGGCTATGTTATATATAATCACTTAATTTCTTGTTTTTAGAAGATGATATAGCTTTATGTTGACTTACATAAATAGCTCGTTGCCAAGTATCATACACCTTGAGTACCAGGCTCTCTACTCCCCTTGGAATTTGGCAGTCAGGGCAATGCCGTGGTGATAAAAGGCAACTAAATACTATGGTTTTACCTGTAGAACTATGGCAAGAATGTCTTACAGTGATTAACAGTACCTAAAATACATTGAATATGCACCTTTTCTTGATCTCTGTAATTTACTGTGGTTTCATAGATATGGGATGTGAGGACAAAAGCCAGTGTGCACACACTGTCAGGGCACACAAATGCAGTTGCAACAGTGAAGTGTCAAGCTGCAGAACCACAAGTTATTACAGGTAGTGTAGACAATGTTTACTTTTTAATCATGTAATCTATACAGCAATAATAAATATCTGTTCTGTGTAATCATGTGATGAAGGTAATGTCATCATCTGTTAATTTATTCATTTACTTCTCTATATAGTGGGCTATATAATGTTTTTTATACGATTAATGATACTCTTAAGCAAATAAACTTGCGCATTGATTAAAAAAATTGTTTTTCTGTTTCTTGCGTTTGAAGTTTAAATTTTTGTTGTAATGTAATTGAGTCCTTGTATTTTGTGTAAAAATAAGTCTTTTGTAATTGTTCATCATCTAGTTAACTCTCTAGTTCCGTTGTTAAATATCAACTTCTTGTTTCTCACTGTGTTAAAATCCATTTTTGTTTTGTAACTACTTGTCTTCTTGAATTTCAAATTGCATAAAATATTCCTCATATTTTCTAAACATTTTCAGTTGAGTTGAAGAACGCTAGCAGCCAGCATATTTTACTTCTGAAACTGTACTAATAGTAAAGAGCTCGGTTTTCAATTAGGGTGTGTTTTCATTTTTTTATTTTTATTTATTTATTTATTTATTGTAGTTAAGGTACAATAATATTGTCTCTAACATGATCAAGTTTGGCTGTCTTAGGAAAGCAAAAAAGAGTAAGAAGTAATAGACTAATTTTTTTTTTTTGTCACTTTCATTGCAGGCAGTCATGATACTACAATAAGGCTCTGGGATTTGGTGGCAGGAAAAACCCGTGTTACCTTAACAAACCACAAGAAATCTGTAAGAGCAGTTGTACTACATCCAAGGCAGTAAGTTTTCATTTTTTTCCTTTTGTTTTCATAGCTTGTAACAGAGGGCAGTGACAAAGTCAATAAGAATGATGATTTTAAATGACATGAATGATTAATGAAATAAGATCTTAGAATGGTTTGAAATGTACATACTATTAAAATATTTGTTCGCCAAAGCCTTTAGTACACTGATTCAGTTCTCCAAGTATTGCTGCTAATGTATGTTATAAATTCCCAGAATTTCTTATTCTTACTCCATAGAACTTGTTACAGGTGCTTTGATGAGGTCTTGAGAAATCAGTGACATTGGGCTTCCTGGAACTAAAACTAATTATGTAATTGAATGTTTGTTAGCAGAAAGTGAGGAAAAAAGAAACTAAAATTGCCTGTGTGTGAATAGTGTGAATAATGCTAAAGGAAACAGCAACTATTGCTATGGATTTTTTTTTTTTAAAGTTGTGCTTCACTGCGCAAGTTCAATATAACTGTTCTTGCAGAAAGGCTTCTATATGTAATTAAACTTTAAAGCAGGTGATGGCGACGTTCTGATTTAAGATGCTATACTTTGTTGCCTCAATGGTTATATGGTCTGATAAATTCCTATAAAAGCAGTGGGTAAAGAAAATGCAAGATTTATTAATTAGGCAGCAAATTGTTTGAGACAGTGACAGTTGACAATATTGCTAAAGGCTTTTGCATATGCTACCAAAATATCATGTTAATGTGTATGTTAAAACGATGAAATACATTTTCCCCCTTTTTCTCTCTGATACCTGATGGTACCCTTATAATTGAAAACTTGACAGAATAGCTATGGATAGGAACTTTAGTTTTTTACACTTTCCAATATTTAAAGGGTATTTTTAATGTTTGTTTACATATTGTCATCATTTATGTGTCACAGGAGAGCTTTCTGATTTCTAAGGTTTACATAATTTATAGAATTTAAAGGGAAGAGATATTTTTATTTGCTCTTCTCATTTGTGATTTTTACAAAGTCACTTTGCACGCAAAACAGCTTTCAGCAGAACAGATATAATGCTAAGTAACTTTGCAACTAGTTCACCAGTAGTTTTAATGAAGGACTTTGGCTCTTCTTACTTTGGCATTGGTTTATCCTTATATAAATTCTAATTTAATGTCCTAATTTTCTTTCAGTTACACATTTGCGTCTGGTTCCCCAGATAATATTAAACAGTGGAAATTCCCAGATGGAAACTTCATTCAGAACCTCTCTGGTCACAATGCTATTATCAACACACTGGCTGTAAATTCAGATGGAGTTTTGGTCTCGGGAGGTAAAATGAGAAATATTTCCTAATGTTTTCTTTCTTTCCCGTGCCTGCAGCACCTTAGCCAAAGATGCTCATAGAGCATCGTGTAACAAGCTGCATTTCATAGGGAGAGGGTAACTTTATATTCTTTGGTGTTAACTGAATTGCATGCCCCTGTATTCATTGAAGTAGATTTAGTCCACAGAAGAGATTTTCCCCCTTTTTTGTGTTTTTTTTTTTTTTTTAACCATATCACACACACACTTCATTGCTTTTCTATTTCTTTTGTGTGTGTGTGTGAGATTTTAAGAAAGTCCCTATCCAAACAGTATCTTACATCCTTATACTGTCTACAACTTGAAGTTAAGAGCTCCACTGAGTGTGTGTATATATATATATATATA
>JAWLRI010000576.1:2197039-2210388 GCA_034781795.1 Crypturellus tataupa | reverse complement strand
AAATGAGGCACTTAAGGACATGGTTTAGCAAGCAGGATGATGAAGGGCTCACGGTTGGACTCATTGATCTTGAAGGTCTTTTCCAACCAAAACGACTCTATGATTTTATGATTCTACTGTTGTGCATGCATCTTTTAGAAACAGGGAGTTCAAATGAATGTACAAGCAGTAATGATAACAGAGTTTTAAGCTAGTTGAATTAAGCTGAACATTGTGTCTTTTTTTGACAAATTCAAGAGTGAAGATTTGTGATCTGTTTAACAGGATGGTAACTTTTTGTCATTTTTTTTAGAGCTACTAAATAGGCAGCTGAATCGGAATTCCAGTCCTTATCTCTGCCTCCAAGCTAACTTGCTGCAATTGCCTTGTGTCTTAGTGTGCCAGTTCTCTGGGTTATCTAATGCAAAGTTGGATGCGCTTCTGAGGAAGCTTCTATCGGCCACCTTAAACCAAAGTGACCTTCCTTCTTTGAGAAGGGAAGAAGCAGAAAACAGTAAACTACTCTGTGATCTGCTGAGTTATTCCATGTGAACATTACAGTTAATGTGTTCCTTACTAAAAAGTTTGTTCGTGACACTGTTTTAGAAAATCGAGAAAAATTAAGCGGTTAAAACTGTAACTTTTTTTTTGTTTTTTTTGTTTTTTTTTTTTTCCAGCTGATAATGGTACTATGCATCTTTGGGACTGGAGAACTGGATACAATTTCCAGAGAGTACATGCAGCTGTACAGCCAGGTTCCTTGGACAGTGAATCAGGAATATTTGCTTGCATTTTTGACCAGTCAGAAAGCAGATTGCTAACTGCCGAAGCTGATAAAACCATAAAAGTATACAGAGAAGATGAAACTGCGGTATGTTGAAGTGACTTTTTAAATGTATTTTCATGAAATCAGTGGATTTGAAACAACTGATGTGTAGACATGGAAGTCATGCATGTGGATTTGTTCAATTAGTTTTGTCATTAATGGTTGAAAAGCGTATGTAATTATATAAAAAAGAACAACTGCAGCTAGTCTGTGAATTCCTGATTTCTTATTTACCGCTATAAGAAAGTGCCAAATCTATCTGTTCTTCTGCAAAAGTCTTTGTGATGCACTTCGGAGACATCTCATTACAATTAAAATATATACTTAATTTTGAAGCTAGTAGGAACTGCATTTACAATATTAAAATATAGGTATTTGAGAAAGCTAGTTTAAAGACTTATTGAACTTTTCTGTATGATCTGGATTTGAAATTGAAGATAGATGATTAGAATTCAGAGTAAACAGCCCAATTCCAAAATAATGTGCTAAATTCTGAATCAGTGATTGGGTGCAGTATAGCTTGTTTACCAGAACTTCTCTTCAATGCAGTAAGTCTTTGATATAAAGAGTATAAGCATTTGTGTTATTCATTATTATAATTTAACTTATTATTTTAATGTTATATATGAAATAGATTGTATAACCTATATAGGTAATATTTTAAAATGAGCCCTAGTTACAGATAAGGATATTTTTAACTTGAAACTTATGAATTTTTTCTTTTTTTCCTTCAGACTGAAGAAACTCATCCTGTCAACTGGAAACCAGAAATTATCAAGAGAAAGCGATTTTAATATGGCTACATATGTACACTATAATTTGTTTTGACTTTCCTGAAAGTTTTCATTCACGTTATGTCCTGCCTAGAACAGCAGAGCAAGAACTCAGCTAAAGTCATTGCTTTTTCAACATGTTTTATAATAAATTTTATTTCACTTTATTTTTGTCTTTTCTGGTATGATCCCAGCACAGAAATTGCAGCTCTTAACTCTTACACCTTTTAGAACATTTATAGTTCATGAAAAGAATAGGTGGTTACTTGACTGTATGTGCAGGTGGTTATTTGATTTTAATATACGCACTGAGTGTAAGTCTAAAAATACTACATTGAGCCAGGTTTTGTGGAAAATCTTTTGCTGATTGCAAAAGTTAATTGTAAATTCATGCATAGACACAATCTAATGACTTTTTTTTGAGTAATATTTTTGAATTGTAGGCTACTATTTATATATGCTAAGCGTCTGCTGTAATGGAACAGTATGTATACTACATTGTGGAATGATATAATAACCAAGGAAGAGGCAGAACTATGTAATAATGATGTAGTTTGCTTAGTAAAGATTGAGCATTGGTGGAGTTCTGTCATTGAATATTTGACTTTCAAATATTGAAATACTTTCAAAAGTGCTTCTCTCCGTAGAAATGTTTTCCTAAGCAATTCGTCTTCTTTGCTGGTTTCATTTCAGAGTGGACCTTCAACAGCAAGGGCCACTGTCAAATTGTATGGTTTACAATAAGCACCAGATTAGGACCAGTTGGCTTTACCTTTCTAAGTCATCTGTCGTTTGTTTTTATTCCAGTTATCCAAAGCACGTGTGACATTATAGGAAACTTCTGAAGCTGCTTTAAAAGCTCTTAAGTCATTCCACTCATTGTATTTGTGGCTGCTTCCCCACTACTATATTAAGGATTTAAAAAATGTTAAAGACAGTATTTCTGGAGGGGCAGAATTTTCTTTGCAAAACAGTCATATTAACAGATAGTAAACACCTCAGCCTCCTTGCTGCAGCCTCTCAGTGATGTTAGTGCTGTACTGAGGTACCTTCTTTTGGGTGGGGGGAAAGGCAGGAGTCATTCAGCCATTCAGTTGTTGACTATTGCTAACATTGCTAGTAGCTGCAGAGGTGAGTTTCATGGTGGGTAAACACAAACAATTGTTCTGTGGACACTGGTTTGATGGTAACCATTTCTACTTTTTGCTAGTCTGACACCTCTTTCCAAATCTGCGAATTATGTTGGAGAAATTGTGTGGTTTGCTGAAAGTGCCTGGAATGCCCCATTTTGGATCCTTGCAGTGTAGATTACCATAAGCTTGTGCAAATAAGTGTGGATCATATTATAAGGTTATTAGTCCTATTATTTTTTTTCTGATGCACAGGAATACTCTTGTATAAATACTTTAAATACTGTAATTAAATATTTGATGATATCTTTTTAAAACAGTCCATGGTGCATAAGTAACCAAATTTTGTTTGACAGCTGTTGACTATAACATCTTCACAAAATGCATTTATACACATTGACTTGTTTATTGCTGTTCTCTAGTATATGTTATGTTTTGCCTTTCAGATTACTATATTTCAGAACAAAAAGCAAAGAAAATGGGACTGGTGATATTTTTAGAATTTTGAAAAGTATAAAAGCCCTCCCAAAAGCTTGAAATTGTGAAAAGTATTTTCTTAAATGGATGCTTTCAGCTACAGTAGTTTAATTTTGCTTTTAAAAAATCACTTAGATATTTTCAAGACTGTTTTTGTTTTGTTTCTTTGATCGATATATAGAAGTGTTCTTGCAGTGGGGAGGAAAAGGCAGGCAGACTACAGTGCCATGCATGCATTCCCCTTTAGCCTGCTTCTGGCCATCTACCTCGCTTGCAGTCCTTACCATGCCAGTTTTCTTGCTGTCTCAGAGCATGGAGAAATGTATGCAGGTTTTGTTGTATTAAACCCTTCTTATTTGGTTGATACGCTAAATCTTTTGATCTTTATTGCAACTGTTTGCCATTTGAACTAATGAGGAAAAAAGTATATTGTGGCCTATGCATTTTAGTTTTTATGCTTTTATTCTGACTGCTAATGTATCATTTCAGAAATCCATGAACTGTTTGGTGTTTTGCAGAATTTTGTGGCTCACTGAAGTCCTCTATAGGAAATCAGAGTGGAAAGGAGAATTTTATCAATTTGCTTGATAAAAAAGATAAGTTTATTTTTTTGCGTGAAGGTTTTAGGGTGTTTTGTTTGTTTGTTTTTAAAGGATCTTTATTTCTCTTGACAATTTGGAATCAGGAAGAGGAAATTAAAGGTTTTGGCTTGTAATTCTGTCTCACCTTCTCTGTATTGGCACCTTCCTCTAAAACTACAGTTACTGCACTGTATCCTATTGAAGATGCTGAGGAAGTCTCTTGCAGAGTCCGCATTTCAGTACTGGGGTTGTGCAGGACAGCAGTAGCACAGTAACAGTGGTGTGTTCTGGCATTCTTTTTGGTGCCTGGGGTACAGATTTGGTGTGCAGATTAAAGGCTGTGTCACTGTTGTTTGGGATTGCAGCTTTTGACTGCAATATGCTATTCCAATTTTAGGTTTTACTGTATTCTTTAACGGTTGATTTGCGTGTCCATTTTCTTACCAGCAGTTTTTTCTTCCACTCAAAAGTCTTAGTAATGTGAATATCATTACACATACTTCTGTATATTTAGGCACATCAAGATTAACATATTTAAGTGCTTCTCTAGTGCAAAGTAAGCCTAGGTAGTGAGATGTTAGACATGTCTGATCCATATAGATGTATGGTGAGATTAGACCTGTCCGTGTAAGTCATAATACCATGCAGAACAGGAGGATCTGGTTCTCTGTTTATATTTTCCACGCTTCTGGAAAATGTCATGCTGCAGTGTCAGTTACCTTAGCTTTGAATTGGAATCTAATCCGAGAACATAATTATTGCCATTTATTTAATTTGATGTTATCTCCTGTGTATGATCAAAGCATACCCATTTCTACCGCAGACCTTAGATTTTGTTTTATACTGTACATAACTACAGAGGAAAGAAAATGTTTTTTTTTTTTTTGATTGTGACATACTTCAAAATGTGTAACTGGTGAAGATGACAACTTTTTGGATCACTTTTTGTTGTATAAAAGAGCATCTAATGTAAGTAATGCAGCTAGAATGCTGTCATTTACTGGCAGCATAAGTTGTGCAGAATAGAGTGTGTTTTTTGGCATATTAAAAGCTTGCAGAAATGCATCTTAAATAACTGAGTCTTTTTGGTCCTATTAAATAAGAACTAGTGCTATGCCTGATTTAAGCAACAGCAATTTAGCCCTCAATAAAACCTGAAATACAATGTGATTTCATGTCGTTTTTCTTCACTGCGGGTTTTGTAGTAAGGAGTATAAAGGGCAACTAAATGTGTATTGGCAGTTAAAGTAATTTAAGATTAAAGATTACTTTCCACAGTACAATAAAGAATATTTTTGCAGATCAGCTGTAATGGAAAGGTAAAGAACTGATACCCCTTTCGTGAAGGGCTTTGCGTCTCCTTGAAGTTTAGGGATTAGCAGAACTAATGTAAGATTATTAATGAATTCTGTAATCCTTAAAGAGTTTTAAGGAAATGTTGAGGTTTCTCTGCAGTCTTGGACAGATTCAGGATGGGAGCTGCAGGATGAGGGGAAAAAAGCTTGGGGTGACCATTTCTATACATCCCTCTGTGAACAAGGCATATTTCAGTCCATGACAGAAACTGGGGTTTTGTTCATAATAGAATTGCTTGGAGTTTTGTTATTGATTTGAATTCACAGTCTTGCTCAATGCGGGGGTATTTTGATTTAAAATGGGTTTAAAAAAACTTAGTTGCTCGGATATGTGTAAGTATTCACGCAAAATGTAGTTTTGAACAGAGAGCTGGAAGTTTTTATTTTAAATGTGGCTTCTAAATCTTTTTTAGTATACCTAAGAAAGCAGTTTGGATTTTGAAAATTACTAAATATCAATAAGTCTAATTCAGCTGAAAAATAACTGACTTGAAATTTGTTCCACAAAATTTAACATTAGAGTAGCAGGACTTGATACTGACATAAATGGGACGTTTTCCACTGATTGCTGTGGAAACATGCAATTAACTGAATATACAACCACATAAAAGAAGATCCAATTGTACAGACTAACATCGAAAGCAGTAGCTACTCTAGGGAGATTGCAATAAATAGCCTTCTGCTTTTGTTTTTAGAGAAACAAAAAGTGATGTTCAAAGAAATTAACATTCTCTTACTAGCCATTTTCATTCAAGGACAACCTGCAGTTAGTGAATAATTTTGTTCCTTTGGAGCACACATGCTTTCAGTTGAAACATGCTGCAATGCTGCATGAAGAAAGAAGCATTTTGCCTCATTTTTATCTGCAGTTCCAAACCCCTAGGGCCAGGGCACTGAAGAGCTCACTGGTGGCGGCTTAAATGGAGCTCATCACTGAGATGCTGGATGAGGCTTCCTTCATGTTAGCAGCTAAAAATCAGTTGTCTGCCTCTTCTTGATACCTTATGAATTTAGCTCAATGCCTAATAGATCAGAAATTGGCTAAAAGCTGGCAGAAAAGTTATAGATGGGATGGAAAATAAGTTGCTTTTGTCGAATGATGATTCTTCCAAGAATTGTGATGCACAGAGGGGAATCTGCAGTTCTCATCAGTATTTTCAGCAAGCTTCTGTAAGTAAGCTATGTCTGCAGGGCTATCAAAATGTAATTACCTCAAAGAAGACTTTTCCTCGTGCATTTTTCTTATGCTTCCTTTTTTAAAAAAAAAGAAAATAAAAATTCACTGGTCAAGGGTGATTCTGTATTTTAACTTCACCAGCTGCATGTCAGAAATATGAAAGCATAAGCATTCACAAATTAATTTTGATGTTGGAAACTACACAAGACTTTTTCCAGCAAAATGCCGTATAATCTAACCAAAAGAAATTTTCTTTAATAATTGGCATGTGTTCCGGCAATAACAGTAAAGCAGGCCTCAAAAATACTTTTAAGAGGGGCAAGCAAAATCTCCTTTGCTTTAGATAGGAGAGCTATGCACAAGATGTATTCCGGAGAAGCCTTTAAAGACTTTTATATTGAGCATGTTCAAGATTAATGCTTGTTACTATATAATATACAGTATTTGTTTAGTGTGTAGTATATATAATGCATATATAAAATATGTGTTTTGCAATGTCTAGTTGTGAGCCTTTTATTAAGCGACCTATTAGATTTCCTTCGGATGCGTGTTGTCACCAAACTTACTGTTAACCTTCCTTTCAGGCTTTCCTTTCTAATGTAAGGAATATGCATGTTCCAGATGTGTGGCTAAACATGGATTAACTGTGGCTGTTGCCTGCAAATCAACAGCTCACCTGCACCTCAGCAGCTGAGGTGACAGTTCAACTCATGTTGCGTAAGGATGGCTGAAATCACTGACAAGAAAACAACAGTTGGGAAGAAATGTAAGTTTTGTAGACTTGGAAACTGTTGTTTCCTCCACCCCGCTTGCTTTCCCTCTTTAAAAATAGGGGATTTGCTTAGGCTTATGTTCCAGAAGAGCAGCTAAGGTGTCTGAGAAACACTTGTTTCTGCCAACGTTTTGTTGCAGCCCCTCTTGTTTTCAGGAAGAGGAAGACTTGGAAACGCGACCTCACCTGCCTCTTACTACTTCTGCTGCACTAGCACCTTGTGGGGCAAAGGGGAGGCTTTTGGTGAGCTGCAAGTCTCTCATTTCCAGTTTATGGATTGCTCATGCATGGCTGAAGGGTTAAGCACTTCAGAGCAGAGTTCATACAGCTTCAGTATGAATTATGAATAGCAAGAGTTTGTTGGAAAAGGGAGGATTTCCTGGGAATCCCAGATAAGTTCTCAGGGAGGTGAAAAGGACAGTAGAAAAATTAAGATTAGTGAGATCAGAGCTGTGACCTCTGAAAGGAAATGCTTGGAAGAGGGAAGCCAGAGGAGAGGGGATGTTTCTGGATTAGGTGGATGCTGCGCAGGTACTGATGCTGGAATGGAAAAGGGGAATGTTAACGTGGTTATAGTTGATGGTCAAAATGAAAACATGGACATCTTGATGCAGAACCTTTTGTCAGCAGCCAATAAATGTATTTCTGAGAAGTACTGGTATCATGTTCCAGTATGTTCATATGCTGAAGTATAATTCAACACGAGAAAGCTTTATTGTACATGAGGGATGCAAAGCAATGCAAAGCTAGGAGCCTGGAGACATTTGCAGCTACAGTGGGATTTTTTTACAGAGGAAACTCCTGTAAGTATAACTCTAAACAAGGCTTAAGAATAAAGCTTGAAGACTGAAGCCAAAGCTTGAATTGTGAATAGCTCAGAAAAAGAAAAAAATTAGTTGATTAGGTATAAGAATACGTTGTAACACTAAGTTTGCCCCTTTCTGGCTTGGAAATGGGGGAGTTAGTGATTGGCATGAGTTTGTAGCTGGGGAGCATGGTGCTGACAGGGTGTATTGCTGTGGGGAGACTCGCGTGATAAATGAGGGTGCAGCCTGAGCCGTCGGAAGAACCTGTGTGCCCTGTCGAACAAATGGGTTTTCTAGGAAAGAGCACCAAGAAGCTTAACATGACTTAACTGTTGCCAAGTAAATCCCCTTGACAAGCAAACTTCCTGTAATTGACAACTAGAGATCTGCTCTCAATAAAGGAGTAATATAGAGTATTAACAGAAAAATTCCATATAAAAGCCCAAACGTGGCTTCAGCTGCCAGATGAGTCAAATTTCATGTCCTGTAAGTTAATTCTGTTAATTCTCTTCTGCTCATTCAATTTCTGTCCTTCCCATGCAGCACGGTAATGGATGTGCCCCTCTCAGATCTTGGCAGTGTAAACCTCCCGGATCCATTGATTCTGCTACTGACTTTGTTCCATTTTGGAGCTGAAAAAATGAATTAGTTTGGCTATTCTGCCTTGCTCTAAGTCAAGATTTAACAGGAAATTCAAAAGTAACTAGTGAATCATACTCACCATGATAGCTAAGGGAAATTATAGATAAAAATGTTTGCTGCTAATAACATGAACACAGTGAAATGTAGTGCCTTTGTCTTCCTGAGCAAGAGCTGCAAATGTCCTTTAGCCGTGTAAAGAGGAGAGTAAGCTCTGCGTTCTCCACTTTTAGTGGTGCTGCAGCGGCAGAGCCCTTCAGAGCTTCACACACTGAAGGAAACATCCATGCACGTTCCAGTAATGTAGCACTGTAGCCTATGGCAAGGCTTTCCCTTAAGCAGTGTTCTCTCTCTCTCAGCAGTTTCAATTTCCTCCATTTTTTTTTTTTTTTTTTTAAGGTAACTGTAACCTTTAATGGGGAAAACATTGCTAAGAAATTGGAAGGTATCTCTACTCTGTATCTTCAGCCTGATTAATTACGACCTGGTAATTCCTCTGTTTTCTTCTTTTCCCCAAAATCTTCTCATGGACTACTTTCAGCAGCAGAATCCCAGAGGAACCTGCAAGGTACTCAGCTGTTCCGGAGAGCTTGATGCTATAGGAACAGTGTACAATATTATGGATTGTTCTTCAGGTCCCCAAGCAGCAATGCGGCTCGCTGGATGAAACACAGTGACTGAACTGTGCGGTGGGGGCGTCCTGTGGTGGGAAATTATTCTTGGAGGAGGGAAAGGAGAGACTAAAGGCTAAAACCTTATTTTTTTTCTCCTGCCATACAATCTGAAGTTAACAGATGGCTGTTCTTCCTCCAGCCCTCCCGCTTTATTTTTCTTGAGTGATCCTTCTCCTGATACAGCACACTGTATAAAATGCTCTGGTAGTTGCTAGAAACACCCCATGGTGTTTTTTAATAACAATCTGACAAAAAATTTCAAGTTCTCAGCAGAAGTTCAACTGGTGAATGTTAAGAATGAATGGGAAGGACGAAGGAAACCCAAACCAAACTTAGTTAAATTGTTCCCATGTGCAATTTCCCTTTAACCTCCCATTCTCCTCAGCAGTTTATCTGCATTAGCTTTCTCTAGGACAAGCTGACAGAACGAGTCGAGGTGCTGCTTTATACTGGTGAAGTTGAGCCCATTAAGATGTGGTGGAGGAATCCCAAAATCTATCTGCCCGTGGAAGGCTGATTTCCTTGTGATGGAAAAGTGTCTAGTTTGTTTCCGAGTGTTTCATGCAATACTCCTCACTATTTTACTAAATTTCTTCAACTCTGTAAGTATTTGCTATGAATAGAGTAGTAAAGTGATCCAGTATTGACAGTAATACAGGTCAGTGGAGGGAACTTTTGAATTTGTTATAAAATTGAAGTCTTGGAAATATTCCAAGAGATGTAAAACTTAAAACAACTTGATATCCCTTACTATAGAAAAATCACAGACAAAAAGCCACAATCAATAATGGTTGGGGCTATATGTCCATCCAGAAAACCTGAAAGTTCTTATCTTTAAAAAAAAAAAAAAAAAAAGAAAGAAAGAAAGTTTTCATCTGTTCAAAGAGAAAACAGAAGGAATAAGAAGGAAAAATGTCTACATGCTATTCTGTAAACATAGGCCTTGCATCATATTTATTCCAAGAGAGTTCATTTGAACCATCTATGCACAGAAATGTGATATCTGTACAGAGAGGCAAGTCATAACTTGAAAACGTAACTAGTGTTGATTATTTGTAGGGACACCTTATAATTAACCACCAGCAGCAAAAATTAATTCAGCTGTTGTCATTCATACCTCAGAGTAGCTCTGTGTTTTCACATTGTCTTAGTTTTAAGGCATGTCACCTCACACGTTTTTTAATGTGGTTCTTTGCTTTGGTGTCAACAGGACCTAAGCAATATTGGTGAAATTTAGAGATGTTCCAGGTGGACGATGCACTTTGCCAAGAACAGGAAACCATCTTCTTCTTTTTTTTTTCTCCTTTTGTATGTTTTGTTGAAAGCTTTTCTTGCATGTTCTCTCATGTAGTTTATGTGAAGCTGCTTCTCTCGCAGCGAGATTCTGCCCCTTCCTCCAATTTTGTCCAAAGCCTCTGGGTGTCCTGTTCGCTCATACACAGACGATGAGAATAATTAGTTGCTTCCTATAATGCTCTGCGCAGCCTTCCCGTTCACCACGTTTCAGCGAGATGTGCAGTTCCTCCTTCCTCTCGCACACTTGCACCAACTGCCTTCTCTCCTCTGGTGGTTGGGGGGGGGGGGTGGTGCAAGAACTGTGTTTCTGGGCTCACATTCCCTTCTAAAATTCCTTGTGGGTTTATGGAATAGAGAACTTAGAGTGCAACTTAGTTACTTGACTTGTCTGAAAGAGTTGCAACAATAAAAATATTTTGGATTTGTCATGTACCACAGTAAGTATTGAATGCAAAATTGCACATTCCTATGCTTCCCTTCCAAAGAATTGGACGGGGAATTTTTTGCCTTTGAGATGAGGACTGGGCAGCATCCCTCATTCGCTCCAAAGGGTTTCTAAATTTATTTCGATAAGATCAATTTAGTTCAAGGAAAAGAAACCTTATAGCTGCAAAGTGCAGCTGCTGGGCATTGCTGAGTTGTCCTGCTTCGGCCATTACCCCCTCACCCAGGATCCTTGGACTTCTGAGAGGGGGAAGACTGGTTCCAGCAAAACCCCAAGGTGCAGCTGGCCAGGGCTGATGCACATAACAGCATCGTATCCATTCAATAAGCCCACCCCAGCCTCCCTTTTCAATAAAAATGTGAGGTGTTTATGCCAAACCTAGTGTTGTTCCCCTCAACGTTGTACTTGTATGAGAGATATTAAGCCAGAAAAATAAAACATACACACATTCCTGAAGAAATAAATTTTGGGAAGCTACATTTACAGCTCCTATTTCACATTCTTTTTCTCATTTTAAACTAAGCATCAAGACAGCAATGCTGTGAGTTACAGTATGTATATGTGTGTGGTGATCATTGCTGTCGCAGCCCATACTGGGTGGAGGAGAGGAAATGTCACCTGTAGATGCTCTGCTCCCAAGGCTTCTCGGTGTTGCCAAAATATCTTCATTGGCATTTTCTCCATATCTGGCTCATTGGAGCCAGGCATTTGTTTCCCATTAGTTGCCTCAGCTAACAGGAAAAGTTTATTTCATATTAATCTTAAATATTGTATTTTAAGTAAATAAATAAACTGTCTGATAAATTATTGGAGGATAATTTGCTCCCTTTGCCTCTTGTTCTTCCTTTGACTCATTTTCCTTCTTTCTTCTTTCTGTCTTTGGTTTGCTGTGAGGCAGGGCTGCTCACTCTCGCACCAAGAATTTTCATGTGATTCTCCTGTACACTGTGCTTCACACATAAACTGTGAGAAAGCAAGTTTGTTCTTGGGGTTGTTTTTGTTTTCTCCTATTTGTCATGCAGATTTAAGGTGTTTTATGTGATGGGAATAGGAAATTGGAGGTATCAGGAATAAGAGGATGGTAGATGAAAAGAGCAGGGGATGGTTGAAAGCAATGGCATAAGTTTTTAAATATCTCTCTGGGCTGGTTGCCTGATTCACTTTGTGTCTTTTTCTAAAATTCCTAGATATGTTCCAGGGTTTTGCCTCTTTAACAGAGGAAGAAGAAAAAAAAAAAAGGTGAGTGCACAAGAGTTTGAGTGTTGAGGAATACCTCTTGAGTGAGGTTTTTCATGTGCTCTGTCTGTCCTATAAACCCTCAACAGAAGTAAGACCATAAGCTGAAGCCTTCCAACCCTTATTCTATAAAGCTTCCCTATCAAGCCCTACCATTTTCCCCTTCTTCCCCTGTGCAAAGTCTGAAGCCAACAGATAAGTCTTGCCTCATAGCCCAAAGGTCAATAAATCCAATCTGACACACCTGTGGGGAAAATGAAAAGTCACATTATCCTCAGGGCTGCGTTTTCTAAAATATCCTTTCTCTGCCAGTGTTCCAGTCATAAGCCCCTTGCAGCAATTTCTGTAGTTATATTTGTGTCTTGAAGCAATTCTAGTAATAGTAATAACAGGGGAGCTCATTTCTACCATACTGCGTGGTTTCATTTTTCAAAGTGTATTCAGTTACCACCAGTTACTATTAATTGGGGTGAGGCGGGCAGGAAAGGGTAAGCTAGGAGTGCTGGGGCGAGATGTTCTCATTCCTTCCAAAATGCCCTAACAGCATCAGGGTGCTGCTTTTCTTACTTCGTGTTTTTCTGCAGTTTTCTCAGAGTGGCAAACCAGAGGATCAAACCTTGCTCTCTCTAAACACCTGTTTAATACTTTAGTTAAACCACTTTTCCTTTCTGGTACTAAACATAAACAAATACGGCCCTGTCTCTTCTTCAAAGAGGGGGAAAACCGCAGACTAACAGTGTTATTGGCCTTAGAGCTTTTTATCTCCCTGACAGAAATGCGGAGCAGCATGCAGTGGTTATCTGAGCTTGAGTAGACATCAGCTTCCTGCATCGATGGCTGCTTTCGGTCGAGGTGCTAAAGAAGCGGTCGCATTTTCCTGCACCCTGTCAGGCTTTTTCATGCCCCAGATCCCAAACTCACAGAGGGATCGTTCAGTAGGCATCGACCCATTTCCCAAGCTCCCCAAAAGCCCCTTCTGCTTTCTCAGAAGACAGCGGATTTCCTGATCACCTCCACGTCTTGAGGTGCTGCCTCGTGCCCACCACACGTTTCGTGCTCTCAGGTGCCCACGTTGCTGCTGCTGGTGTGGGATGGTGCTGCTGACCCCCGGGGGGACCGCGTTCCGGCCCCGCTCGCCGTGCCGTACGGCACGGCGAGCGGGGCCGGAACGCGGTCCCCCCGG
>JAWLRI010000576.1:2186081-2196939 GCA_034781795.1 Crypturellus tataupa | reverse complement strand
GCGGGGCCGGAACGCGGTCCCCCCGGGGGTCAGCAGCTAATGTGGGCGCAGGGGAGGCAGCCCACATGGAAACACAGACGAGTGGAAAAACAAAGGGTAAGTCCCAGGCTGCTGCACACTATTAACAGCAGGACCAGCAGCCAGCAGGCTCACTGGATAATGCCAAACCGAGGCTGTGCGCACAGTACAAACCCTGAGCGTTTTGCACTATTTTCTGAAGAAACTATTCTAAATTGAGTTTCTAGTGGGGAAAGGTGGTACAAAAATGTTTTGGGGGAAAAGGAGCAACTATCACTAAGCAAATGCAGAGAATTTGTCTTATACGAGCTATGCATATTCAAGGAAATGTGGGTAAAAAGGTTTATTTTGGAACTTACTAGAAGAAATCCTGTCCCATTAGAGTAAATGGGAGATTTGCCATTGACTTCAGTCAGGCTAGCATTTCACCCACTATTTTTCACATATGTTTTTGTATGTTATGGTAATTTATTAATGAACTAAAACAATTCTCATAGAGAAATGAGGATTGTACTTCTTGGCGGGGGTGGGGGACGTGCAACCTTAATCTATCGCTTACTGTATCGGAGCTCTTGGAAAGGGACATGATCAAGGAGTCTTTACTAAGTTATCAGCACATGCTTTTCCTTCTACCATAACTTCATACAATCCAACAGCAGCAGCATTACACGGTTTAGTTGACAAAGTGCACAGATGAGAAGATGTGTGAAACTGGCTCTGAATGGGGCTGGGGTGATTTTGTCCGATAGGAGCATAACAATTATAATACCTTGCCCTTTGCGGATGAGAATTTATATATTAGGTCATTCCAAGTCTGTAATCCAGAGGAGGGTTTGTATTTCCAGTCCCGTTATGGCTTCACTTCTAGGTGCTCAGAACAGCATTAGTAGCCAGGATGTGCTTGTTACATGGGTTCTGTTTGTTGCATGGCCAGGAGATTCTAATGAATTCTTGTGGAGACAGATCTTGTTACCTCACCCAGACCTTTGTTTCCCCAATATTACATTTTCTCAGGATGCTTTTGGTGAAGCTGCATCTTCCATCTGATCAGAAACTGACCCCGCGCAGGCTCAGGATGGGTTTATCCCTGTGTGAACATGCTGCAGCCCCGTGTCACAGTCTGCTTTGGCTACCTTTTGTCTTGATTTGGACATGCTGGTTTTGGCCTGCAAAGTCTTAACAATCCGAGTCCTTTGCTGGCCCAGCCAAGACTTAGTGCTGGCCTGTAGCCTGGAAGGCTGCTAATGTGAGAGTATAAAAGGGTAGCTGGAGAGTCATTTTCTGTACGAGATCTTTGATTTGGAAACTAACTCATTTTCTTTTCTTGGTCAGAATGTCCTGATCCATGGGGTTCCCAAGAAACTATCAATTTTCCTTCACTGTTGCAGAAGTGAGGGGAGTGCATAGCAACCAGTTTGGAGGCTAGCAAAGACAGAAAGAGAGTGAATCAAAGTTGCACTATTTTCTGTTGCAAGACTGTTGTTAGTTAGCAGACAATTCGGGGAATCCTCCATTGCTGTAACTATAGCCCATTTAAATAGTCAATATAGGGTAGCAAGAAGTGATCACACAGAGAAAAAAAAACATAACTAATATAAATTACAATATGAAAAGGTACTATGAATAACTGAGGGGAGAAGAAAATGCCTGTGATGCTCATGACTGGAATGCCGAAATCCCCGGCTGGCCTTTGCTAACCCAAGACCGCAAACCCATGCTGCCCAGCTCAAGAAGCAGCAGAGCTGTTTGGGTGGTATTGTGTGCAAGGAGATAAGCCACATTTTTCAGAAGAACCTGAGTGTCTTCCCTACCTGTGGTGTGACTGATTTCCAGTCTGGATAGCCTACTTGCAGGTAATCAGGTATCCAAATGGCTACATGATTGTTATTTTATGTATTTAAAGGGATGTATTTTAAATGAATAAAAACATTTCTTTGTTCACTTCAAGAAACAGTTGCATCTGTTTAGTAGCCTCGCAATGTGCAATTCTGATTGCACGGCATTTTTTATGGTACAGGTGGATTATTTCCACGGTACACTATTGAGTCCTAACTTCTCATTTATACCTCTGCTATAGCTTTGACAGACAATTAATGATCTAGGTAACAGTGGCACCAAATTGTTGCAGTAAATAAAGAATTTCAGATAAGCACTTTGATGCTTGGGTAAAGAAACCCATGGGAATATTTCAACTCATTCTGATTTCCTTTAAAGATTAGTTTGGCCACAAAGTACTATTATTTGTCCTTGCAATATGAATTTTTACTAGAAAGCTTTAACATAAATGCCTTTTTACTATAATGTCTTAAAATAAATTATCACAATTTAGCCAATGTTCTCATTTAGGTCTGCTCTGAAACAGAAGGAAAAAAGTAGTCTAAAATAGCAATTAAAGGAGAGGTATGAGGGTCATGATTATTTTCTATTTCTATCACTAATTTATGTCTCAGTTCATAACCCCTTGAAGTCTCAGGAAACCCTTTTATTTTTATCTACCTCAGTAGATTTTGGATCAGGTACATCCTCTCTGCCCTTGCACAGGTTGGGCGCTTTCTGGGCTCGGATATGAAAGGCTCACACTCCACTTACCTATCTGACAGCTTGTTGCAAAGCTTAATTCATCCACATCTGTAGAGGGTTAAGAGCACTTTTTAAAGTCTTAACTGTTATTTCTACGTAGATTAATTTGCTTCACCTTCCCGCTCACTGGCAACAATCTGTTTAGCACAATGAAATCCTGACAGTCAGTGTCAATAGCCGAAAGCAGCACTTCTATGGCAGAGAGAGAAGAAAGAGGGAAAAGACAGACCTGAACTCTTCCCCTTACAGAGAATGTGCAAGTAGAACTTCACTGGGTATGAAAGTAAAAATGGTGTCTGTCATGTAAAAAGGGCCTTCTCATAAAAGAAATATATGTTAAATTAAAACTGCTGTTTTTTTTTTTTTTTTTCATTCCACAGCAATACAGGCTCCTCCTGGTTCTTGATGAAGAGCGAGGTGAAATATCGCACGGCTAAGCTACAGAGAAAACACCAAACCCTTCCAAGCGTGTAAGCCAAAACGAGCGCTCGGAGAGGGATCGCCGTGTCATGAGCTCATACCGGCAACACGGTCTTTTTTTCTAAGGGTGTAAACTGAGATTTGAGCCTGAGAGAGCCCTTGCATTGTGCCCTGTGGAGCACTTTGCCACATGGCTTTTTTTTTAGTGCCAGCGAGGATGTTGCAAGACATTTTCCTGACCCAGGCACCTGCAGCACCAGTGATAGTTACCACCACTCCCTCCTCGCTGCGAGCAGAGGATGGAGCCGGAGGCAATAAAAATCTCCAGGCTTCACAGAGGGGGTTGCCACGATGTGGTTCTGGGTCACTGTTGATTTCGCTTGGTCCTCTGAGACATCTGTCTCTCTGTCTTGGAGACCTGACGGCCTCAGATAGGGTGGCACTGTGAGGGATGGGGCCGTATGGACGGTTAGAGTTAGGGCAGGGCCCTTAGGGGTGTTGCTGGGGTTATCGTTACAGAGTCTGGGATATGGTGCCTCTTTGCGGAGAGGAGCCTTGGCCCTGTTGGGGGAAATGATTGCTTGGGAAGGTGGGAGAGTGCCTGGAGCCTTGTCGGGGTGAAGGGAAAGGGGTGCCTTGAGTGTAGCCTGCAGGTGGTAAAGAGCGTGTGGTGACTGCAGGTTCTGAAGCTCAAGTAAGTACTTGGCTGTATGGAAACCGCCTATGCTTGCATCAGCCGGGGTGTTTATGCCCCTCTGAGTACTGGGTCCTTTCCTACGGGTGCTAGCAGTGTTGGGATGTCTGCTGCAAACTACACTCCTCCTCTCCCAAGCACTTATGCCACCATACTACTGAGCTCTGTTTCAAGCAGAATCCAGTGTATTTTTACCTACCACCATTTTAGAGTTCCTTTCAGAAGTGTCGAATCTCTATTATTCGCAAAGCCTGGTAAACATATTGCTAATTCTTTTAGTCAATGTACTAAGAAGGGATAGTAGCTCTTTTCAGAGGAAAAAATAGGTACTTTAAAATCGGTGTGCTTTTCTCGTCCCCAATATGCTGGAGTCCAGTTTTAGGTCAGCGTCCTGGGTGATGAGGATCCTGGGTGTGGAGCTTTCCCTAGAGGTGGAGGCCCATAGGAAGAGGTGCTTCAACAAGCAGGTTTTAAGAACCTTGTTTCATTGTCCTGATGCTGTTCAGCACATTTTAGCAAAGTGATAAATTCTGTGTTATTTTGAAAAAGCAGCCCTAGAGCCCTTGGCATTGGCATTGAGAAGCAATGCAGTTAAGTCAGGCATGAACAAATGGCAAGGATGTTTTAGGCAGAAATAGTGAGAAAGGCCTACAAGTATTTCTTGTCTGAAATTAACCATATGAATTTAGCTTGGAATAATTTTAGCCTTCCTATGGTATTTTCTCATTACTGCAGCCACACTTTAGATGATTATGCTCATTATTGTTGTTGTCAGCTGGAACTAAACTGTTGTTTGAATGTTTCAGTAAACTGCAGTATGCATGCAGTCACATTTTTCACATATGACAAGTATATCCAGTTTTAGTGTGCTTTCCCTTTACAGATGCTTACCAGTAGTCTTATTTTCTCTAAAAAATATTAACAAATTTGATCTTAAAGACTTGCTTAAAAGAAGTTTTTTCTTCCTATCCATTGTGGTTGCATGCACTGTGAAATACGAACATACCTCTTCACTTCTGTTGCAGAATGGTACAGGAAAAAATGATAACCTATGAGCAGGTGAAGATAATAAAATGGTGAATATTCAGGAATATGATAAGGAACAATGAGAAGAGATTAAAGAAGAAGAAATTTCACTGATAGTTGTATGCTGGGGAATGATCTCCTTTGGGAAATGCTGGAATCCCTGTGCTTGAAACTTCACTGCTATGACTATGGTGTCTCTGGCTTCTGGTGTTGGATGGCAGAATTCTAGCAGCCAGAGCAGAATATACCTAGCTAACTTTACTAAAGGCTTACACGATTTTATTCTTAAGTTCATTGAGAGAAAAGTCAGTGATCAAATACTGCTAGAACAGGCTAAGAAAAGCAAATAAGGAGAAACAAGCTCCAAGGAAATGGACCTTGGGAGATGCAGGGTCTTTTGCCGACTCTGTGTGACTTGGAGGCAGCACAGAACTCTCAAGCAAATACATACTCTACAAGAACACTAGTTGACTCTGGAAGCCACGATAGTGAGATAACATCTTCTGGGATGTAGCCTGCCACAGACATCTCTTAGGTCAGGCCTGGCACTCTGAGGGTGTAGCTGCGACATCTCCAGCTGAAGACCAGGGTCCACAATACTTCAGGGCTCTCTCTCCATTGCTTGTTGCAGATATGCCCTGCAGACAAGTAATTTAATGTCTATGTGCTTCTATATCCTTTATATGGAATGATGATAATGAATTTTCTTCACCTCATAAAGATGCTGTAAAGATAACTTGACTGAAAATGAGGAGATGCTTGGCTAGTTAAGTGAAATCACCATAAAAATAAGATTGCCTCTATAGATATGGAATGACTAGAGGAAGCTGGCAGAAAACCTGCTTCAGAAGGATTCAAATGCCAGGCTGTTGAGTATCCTCTTATATGTCATATATTAAAATGGGCTATCAAGTTATGTTTCCAGTACTTGTATTTGGCTTAATTTCAAGCAAATAGATTCCACTAATTTGGATTTGCACAAATATATTTTCACAGAAAATAAAAAGTGCTGTCTGTCAACGGTACGGGGACATCTGACTATATTTTGAAATTAAATAGGTGTAAATAGCTAGGCAGCAGTTTACTCCCACGTGGCAACAAAAATAAACCTGCTACAAAATGTAATGCAAACATTAATTCCTCTGTGGCCTCTGGAGGGTTTCACCCCATCTAGCCCTGCCTTCAGCTGTCACCATCACAAACAAATGCATAGTACTGCAAAATAATGTGTGCCCTGAAAATCAGCAGGTCAGAGCATTTGCAAATTGGAAAAAGGAAGGTTGCTTTACTGTTATGTACTTTAAGGCTTTTTTTATTTTTCTTAAATAGGCTATTTAAGAAAATGGCAAATCTTTTTAGAGTCCTAATTGAGGTGGCTGCTCTGCTCTAGATTACACTTATCACATCTTGGACATTCAAACTCCTTACAGAATTATCGTCTGGAAAAGGAGCGCAAAAGCTCAAAAAGTCTTGATGAATTAGCTGCTTTTATTATTTTTTTTTTCCTGTGAGTGTGAAAATAGCCAAGAGTCATAATTCCACACAAATAGCAGTATATTTTAGTTTTAAAAGCAAAGTCCTTTTCCAATTCATAGCTATTTTAAATAATTACCTAGCTCAAAACAGCACAGGAATCAGCTGGCATAGCAGCTTAGCATATTAAGATACAGCTTTGTGTTGACCCTCTCTCCTTTCAGTGCCACGGCCTGAGTTCTCAACTGGGACTTAAGCTGATGAAGTGATAGCAGCAGGTTTCCAGATCTCAAGCATACTGTGTGGGCTGTTCTTCTGTGGCGAGGGCAGCTGCCCTGGGAAACCGGATTTTCATAGATTTGAAAGCCAGGAGGGAGCATTCTAATTGTTTAGCCTGACTTCAGATTACTTGGTAATTCCTGCCTAAAGTCTTGTAATTTGTGGTTGAAATAGAACATATATGTTAGACATCTTGATTTAAAGACTCCAAGCGACAGCAAAAGTTTCGTATCCCATAGTATTCTGATGTAGTCACTCCTATTATCTTGTATCTTGCTTGCAGTTTGAACTCTGACTTCTAACTTCCAAATACCGTATTTTGATTTGCTGGCGTTAGTAGTGAAGCTCTGTAAAAAGTTAACCAAGGTTGATGTTAGATAAATGAAGTCTCTGATGAGAAATTTGGGAAGAGATAGTTTAGAGCAATCCAATATTTGGATCCAGTATGACTTATGTCTTCAAATATGGCTTTAATGGTTTCATTTTGCTTGTTTTCAGCCAAGTCTTGCTTTTCAAAGCTTCAAGGTTCATATGAATTTACATTAGAAGTGTATGAAATGTTGGGATATCATATCCTGTAGATATGGAATGACTTTTCTGGTGTTACACTCATTCTTGATTGAGAGGCCACATCAGGATGAAGATTTTCTGTGGATTTAAAGCTCCTGGAAACACGTTTGGTCATTACATGCCTTAGTGTCCATCTGCAGTTCATCTATGGTTTGCGTTACGAACACGTCAGATGGCAGGATTTAGTCCTGTTTTTCTCATGTCTGTGTCCTCTGCCTTTGTTCCTCTCGCGTGTGCACCCAGACTGTGACTGTTGGACTCTGCACGGACACAGTGGCCTGTTTTGATGGATCTTGTTGCAAGCTATCGCTTATTATGAAGAAAAGATGAGTCAAAACAACATAAGCAAAATGCATTCTTGATCAATGACGGCTAAGTCATTCCACAGCTAAATGAGGTTTACAAATCAGTTTGTGAATGAGAGTGAAGGGATGGCTATTAGCCAAAAAGAAAAAGAAAAAAAAAAAAAACCTCTAACTACCTAACTACTTTCTGCTGCATTTATAAGAAAAATAGTCCTACACATAACTTTCTATTATAGTAACTGCGACCAGCCATCATTTGGTCACCAGCAAATCTTATGCAGCTGACATTCCTTCAAAGAGGTGTTGCTGAAATCAATAAACATGTACCTGGGGATCTATAAATAATGAAACACCTGATGTTCAGCAAAGTTAACGCTTTCTCCATATATCACATGTTCCATGCTGAATATTCGTGCTGACCCCAACCAATAAGGCTGAAGACAGACATCCTTTCTTACATCCAGCTGCAAGAGTGGAAGGCATTAGGGCTTCCTCACCCCACAGCCTTGCCAGCGGGGTGATTCATTTGGGTTCTCCATAATCTACTGTAGGAAAAAGTCACTATTAATGGATAGTTTAACAGAAATCATTTAACAGGGAGCACTGCATAAGTGTTGCTTAATCTAATTGTTGTCCTTAAAGCTAAACCCAAAGAGGATCAAGAAACACCACCTGGTAGGCAGAAGTGGAAGCATGTTGGTGTCTGACGGCGCTAACAACTACCTGGGAGCGTGCTGCCTTCAAACAGCACAGGAAATAACCTCGTGGAAGGATTATTTTCTTTAGTTCTGTCTGGAGCGGTTCAAGCAGTCTCTGCCTCCGGGCGGCTGCCACCTCCAACGCGCTGTGCACTGGAAGGGATTTCTGTAGCGCTCCCACCCTGCACCAGTACCAAGTCAGCCGGTTTGGCTTAAGCAGCTGTTGCTGAAGAGGGTAGGCACTAAGCGAGCGCGCTGACTTTGCTGTGCAAAGGGAAGCAGTCGCCGTGCTCTGCCGCCTCAGCTATGTACATCCGAGCGTGGGAGGGCTGCCTCTTAGGCTGCCACAGCTGCTGCAGAGGCAAGGCAAGGTTTGTAGGTAGAAGTAATTCTGACAATGCCGGGCCTTCACAGTTACAATAACGTTATCTCTATTTCAGTGATCCTTTGTGCTCTCACATCTCGCCACAACTTTAGTTCGTTACAGTTCAATTCTCCTTGAAGGAGGAAGAATTTACAATTATTCCAGGGGGGATTAAACTACAGCAAACACTGATTTACAAATATGGGCCGATTAAATCTGAGCAGCTGATACAGTTGTCACTCCCCAGTTTCCTTCCGCGCGCCACGAGGACAGCTGGGCTGGCTGGTGGAGTTGCACCTGCATTCCACGTGCTGTTCGTCTGCCTGAGGAGGCAGGGGTGGCCGCTTCCAGGAAAGGGCTGAGAGGGCACCTACAGAAGGAGCTTTATCTTCTGTCTGAGGGTGCTGCCTCGCAAGCAGAAGGTCCCTTTCCAACAGGGGTGTTGCTTAGCACGCTGCAACCAATATCCCTTGCCATCAAGTAATAGGTGCGGCTAAAGGCACCAAAGTCGGTGAAGATGCAGACACACGGCATGCTCTTCTGCCACCTCTGGACACCAGAAGTCCTGTGTGTGCTCACTCTGACCTGTTCACCAGTCAGTTAGCCAGTGCCCTAAAACTTGGCACTCTTACTTCCTCTAGAATAACTGCCCTGCGGCAGCTTTCCTCTGGCTCTCACATGATGCATCTTTCATGTAGGTCAGTGTGTTGCTGACAGGGAACAGCACGAGCAGCTAAATACATCCGGGAGACTGTAGGTGCCTTCTTAAGATTTAGGAAGTTCTATTTGTAATTTGAAGAAGAAAAAGAACGAGTTCATGAACATGGCGAAAGGCAGGGAGTGAAAAAAAAATGAAGGAAGGGAATGGAGAAAAGAAGGAAAAAATCAGAAAAGGCCGAAACACAAGCTGAAGGAACACTTACAAGATAAGTCTGGTGCTCTGAGGAGACACGGCATCTCTATGGTCTGAGGATGCAGTGCTTCTGGAAATGTGCCGTAGCTGGGCAGTCTATTCATACGGCTTGATATGAAACTGAAAAAGTGTTTAGACGTCATAAAATACAGGGACTCTTTGTTACGCGGTAGCACCGCCAGAACCACAGACAAATTAGTCTGTCTTATTTTTCTCTGCTTGTATCTGAATGCAGAGCTGCGCTCCTTCGGCACTGCCCGAGTTTGGCAACAGCAGGTTTTGGTTAGTTTCTCAGTGAATGTGCCTGATTGAACATGATTCACATGTTTGCTTTGTGACTGCAGGGACATGGCTGTTTTTCCGAACTTGCTGTGATTCAGTGCAATTCAGGCATTTTTATACTGAACATCTGTGACTTGGGGAGGATCCATGTATTTTCTCAATGAATACGAATGGAACTGGCAAAGGTCTTGGCGTTTCCTTCTTGCTTCCATGCTTGTAATTATCACAGTATATAAATATACAGACTTTCTTAGAATGTCTTACTGTGTCTAAGAAGATCCGACCAAATCTGGCTCTTACTCGCTACCATCTCTGCAAGGAGGCGAGTCACACACAAAGCGCAGCCTTTTGCGTCTCCCCTCCCACACCCACAGACCTCTGTACTCCAGAAATGAGCGTCTCTTACCTGGATACCTTGAACATGAGCTTGGAACAACGTTGGATAAAACATTGTTATCACCGTGATCTTGTATCTCTTTTCCACCCCTACGTGGATATTCCAAGGGCTGTGATAGCGCGTTCGCTCCCCTTCCTTGGTGCTCTAGGAGTCGGATTGGGTGGTTCCTGCTAGACTTGGAAAACGGCTGCACGTCGGTTGTCCCAAGTGCCTCCACAGAGAGGAAGCCTAGCTATAATAATGCCTCCCGACACTATTTTGTTGCCTCGAGTTCTCTTGTCTGTGACAGGATGAATTTGCTTTGCTCTGGCCACCAAGACCGGTGGGAAGAGCAGGAGACATATAAATGCAGAAGCACTGTACTTAATTTCACAAAAAGGTGAATGTCTGGTACTTAGCATTTTTACCATGCTGTATATTCTCAGTGTCGCTGCAGAAACTCTAACTCATCCCTAAAACACTCCCAAGTGAGGTATGGGAGTCAAGAACAGTGAGAAGGGAAGGAAACTTGGTCCCACGGAACCTGATGGATGTTCCCACTGACCGATCGTTTCTGGTTACCGCTTCCCTGCGGTGCTCGGCGCTCCGAGCTCGCCGAAATGACGCGACTGCAGAGAGCAGAGCCTTTCCGCGGGGAGCGGGGGACAGAAGACCAGGCGGGGAGCAGGGGGCACAGCGCCGGCGGGGAGCGGGGCGCACAGCACCGGCGGGGAGCGGGGGGCAGCACACCAGCGGGAGCGGAGGGCACAGCAGCGGGAGCGGGGTCCAGCACACCAGCGGGAGCGGGGGGCAGCACACCGGCGGGAGCGGGGCGCACAGCGCCGGCGGGGAGGGGGGGG
>JAWLRI010000576.1:2155134-2184333 GCA_034781795.1 Crypturellus tataupa | reverse complement strand
CTACGCCGCGCGCCTCCGCGAGCACGCGCCGCGCGGGCGCTGCCTGCTGCAGGTGAGCGGCCCTCCCCGCGCCCGCGCCGTCCGCCTGTCGCCCCGGTGCGTCCCGGGGGGCTGCAGAGCCGCGGGGAGCACAGGAGCGCAGAGCGTGGGGCTGCTCAGGTGTCAGCTCGCGTTAAACCTCGGGGGGGCTCACACTGCCGCACACTGCAGCGGCTCGGGCTGGCCCTCAGGTGAGACCGGTGCAGCCTGCCTGCGCGAGCACGTGTGGCGCGTGCCAGTGCTCCAGGGAGCAACCCGCCAAGCCAGCACCCGCAGCAGGACCGCCGGCTAAGCAGCAATTCCGGGGTTTTGCAATATTTTCACCAAGTGAGAATCAGCTCATTCTGCCTTTGCAGAAAATGATTCGTGCTCCCATAGAAAACTTTTTATTGTTTAGCCGAAAATAATTCATTCTCTGCCAGTGGAGCTGAACGGGGGTATTGCTGGGCCAGTATTAGGCAGGCATCCCCTTGCTTTTAGCTTGGAAGGAGGTTTCTGAATTCACACGTTGGAACAAGGCAAAGCCCTGTCCGGCCGTAGGAGATGCGCAGCGGGGAGGCGCAGGCGAAGGGCTGCACACGGGCGCGGGGATGTCGCTGCGTGCGGCCGTGCGGGCAGCAGTCCGCGGTGCTGAAACACAGCTCGGGAAAATCCCGGGGAGAAAAGGCGACAGCGTTAGAGCGCTGTTGGAGTCGCTGATAGCGATATTCACATGTGATTTCATCATATACAGGAATCTCCAAGGGTTTTCGAGACTTTAATGATTTTTTGAGAGGGTGTAGGGGTGTATTTTTCATTATACATTTTGATATGCTGAGAGAGAGCAAATATTCTAGCAAGTCAAAGGTGCCTTACACGGTGCGTAGGGTACGCGCTGCATTGCGTTTTGAAGCTGTCACCACCTACCGTAATCCTGTTTAGAGAGTTTTAAAACACGGCCTCATGGCCGAGCAGTCCCACCCGGAAGGTTAGAGCTGGAGGTGAATGAGGATGAAGCGTGAGACACGTGGGAGGAGGAACTAGCAGGGAAGAACGCAGGATGATCCATCCTGCTTGCAGGATAGCCCTCAGTTACCACAGAGATGTTTGTGTTTTGTTGTGTGCTGGCTTTAATAGGCTTTGGAGCCACTAGCGCTCTGGGAAGGGCATTTTTGACTATGTGTTGTTAATAGGTTGTTTCTTCCTTCCTTCTGGGAAATCTATTACTACTACAGTGATTATTACTTTGGTTTTCTTTACATCCTCTTCCCCTTTGGGAGATCTAGTTATATGAGGTGGATCTGTCCTTTACCAATTTTTCCTACTCTGTAGGAATTCACTGGTTAGAACAGTTAAGCGCACACTTTGGGGATGAAGAGTTTGCAGAAGTTTCTAGCAACACTACTTTATTCCAAACATGTTTTTAGGTTTTTCTTTGTTGATAAAAGATTGTTCCTTATGGCATTATGGCAGTAAGAAGATAGGACAGGCTGGTAGAAGGTAACTTTCTGCATAGCATGAGTCTATTTTCTGAGGCTCTCCACCATGGCCTAGAAACGAGATTAGCTGGAGAAAAGCATCAGAGAACCTCTGGCTGCATCCTGGTCTTGCTACTGTACTTTTCATCCCATTCTCGAGGACTAACGATTATAAATGCCCGTAGACTTCTGAGTGATGTTGTGTCTTATTTCTTTGTTCTTTGGTGTCAGTTCAGCAATTTCAGGTGGATTTAATATAGGTGATTTATGCCTCTGATGATTGCATCTGTGGCCTAAGAGTGATGAATGTGACGAAGTATGTCTCTTCTGAGACATTCTCCTAATTTAATTTAATAAACTAATGAATAAACCTTTCCCTTAGACCTGCCTTGCTTTCATAGATTAATTCTGATTCTTATTTTTTTTTTGTCTGACTAAAGTACTTTTCAATACTTGTTCCAATGATTTTCTATAGTATTAGTGCTCTGTAGCTCAGAATTACAGTACAGAGGTTCCTGCCAGTTTTGTCCGCATTTTAAATCTTCTTGTCTTTCTATAACATGAATATAGTTCAGTTTATATAGAAGAGGCATTCTTATGGTAGATTTAACAGATTAAGTATTTGTAATTGCATCTCAAAAGAAAGGGTAAATTATCATGATTTCTTGACAGTTATATCAGTAGCTACTTTCTAAACTTATTTCTTCTACGGCTTATTAAAAAAAAATAAAGTCTATTGCCTTTAAAGTCATATGTCCATCAAATGATAAAGACCAATGTGTATTATGGTGTTATGGCAACTTGCACTTTTCAGCTGCATTAAGGAAACTGTTTAAACTCACAGGTTAGAGTTCTTCAGTTCTCTTTTATGTAAAAAGAACAGACTTTGTGATGTTGAGGTGGAGGAGAGAGGTAAATGCAGTGACCTCGAGGAAAGATTTTGTCTAAAACTGAAAAAAACTGAGTATACCAGAAATTATTTCCTGGTTAGGGAAAAGCCTGTAGGTTTTTAGAAAATGTATCTGAGGGCAACAATATATGTAAGAACGATTTTTTTAAAGATTTTTAATCTTTTTTTTAAGAAATCCACATATTTCCAAGAGACCTGAGCAGAAGGAGCGAGTTTTCAAAAAAAATTTTTAACATGTATCTTTTCTTTATCTTTTCACTGCTTTCTGGAAAAAAAAAAAGGAGGAAAAAATGAGGGCAAAAAGGATTTTTTTTCTGTCTGGTGTAAGTGAAGGAAATGTGGAGGGTCCCTGTCCATTGAGCCCCTGACAGGTAGCAGCACTGGCTGCAGATTGCATTTTTTCCCCCTTACTTTCCCGGAAATTCTGAAAAAGGAGCAGAAAGGACAGTTCTTCCTTTGATCTTTTTCATTCTGGGTCATTTCGTCCATGTTGCTGTTACAAAGAACAGACATGAAGCCAGCAAACTGTTTCATGTTGGTTATAAAGATCTCTAAAATCAGATCATCCTAATTAGAGGCGAGACACAAAGAAGATAAAAGTGATCAGGCTGTGCATTCCTCTGCTCGTTTCTGGAGCTTTCCAAGCCCAGTTCTCATTGCATCCACCTTCAAAAAGGGAGATGCCAAAGAGTTAAGATTTTAATTTGTTGACTTAGAGAGGTATTTTATTTTGAAACAAATATGATGGAAACAAGGAAGACGAAAACCCAGGCTAAAGTACAGTTACAGCAAGAATATTATTTAACCTATAATTTTAATGCAACCCTATTTATTTCCTCCAATCTGGATTCGTGTTTTACTGAATCTGGAATCAGCTAGCCCATTATTGTTTTTTAGAATTGTATAGAATTGTATAGAATTTTATTTAAAATACTGAATAAATTTTTACTGAAGTTTTCATTAATTGTTGCTGACCTTCTGGATTAATTATTTTGTGAACAACATTTTTAGCCAGCAGGCAATATAATTCCAAAATATAATGGCTTTGCTAGTGTTCACCTTTATGCAAAGAGCTGACTTCAGCAGTTGTTTTATAACAGACTCGAGCAAATTACTAATAAACTGTAAATGGCTGGGTATGGCCTCTCCATTTATCAAATACTAATATCAGTTTATCATCTGTATGGATTTTCATAAACTGCTAGGTCAGCAGGCAGTGAAGCCTTAGTCTTTCCTGGAAGATTTTAAAGCACAGGGAAATATATGAGTTGGAATTTCAGTACTAACCTTAGTACGCAAATTGATTGACTCATCACAGAATGAGTTTTTTATTTTCTTTTGCTGAATGATTCATTCGTGAAAACAAACTTCTATTTGCATGCTGAAAGGTCATCAAAGATTCACGTTGCACTTCTCTCTTAAAATTTATGAGTTTGTTTTAGAAACAATTAAGTTTTCTGAGGTTCAATTCAATATGTCCTTAGATAGCCACACTTGTGCTGCAGCGTGTTAATGCTGGAGTTTGTCTGAGCAACCCCTACCCTACACTCGGCATAAATGGATAACAGCAAATCCAGAGGGGAAATACTTTGTTCTTGTGTTGGATTGAACCAATGCTGAAATGTGCCGTGGGTGAAGAGATAAAATGAAATCTTACATAGGTGATGCAGTGAAAGAAAGTCCATATTTTACAGGCTATAAAAACAGTCTACAAGAGCAGTTCAATAATGTTAAAGAGGTTTCCTTCAGAAGAAGTAATGGATTTTTAGAGTATAATATTTACAAATTGCTGTTAATCAGTTCTAAGTGCTTTAAGACTCCTCTATAAAAATCCCTACAAAATCAGGAGCTTTTTATTTCTTTGGCACTTAGTGAAACATGTTTCTCTAGTGAATGTAGAATTTTATCTAGAATTTCATGGGATTTATGCCATCCCTGGAGAGCATATGCAGTGGTGATGTGCTATTTAGCATTGCTGCTATAGGTGTATAGACATTTCTCACCTTTTCACTCTGAGCTGTTCTCCTGTCTATCTATCTAAAATAAAAAAAAATGTGCATATGTATAAATGCAGGCATACATATTTGTAAAAAAAAAAGTGCAGTAAATTAGACACTTTTATGCTAACATGTGCGTGACCAAATGTAGTAACTGTCAGCATTTACTGTAACTGCCAGCGCATGCTAAAGCAAAAAGAATGATTTTAGGGACCCATATGCTGACTAGGAGTGCTTGGATGTTAGTGCTCTGGTTATTTCTCTTGATAATTATGTGGCTGGTTGGTGTTTTAGGGAAATAGTGTTTGATTGCAGGAACTTTGTACTAAAATATATGGGTTTGATGAAACTGTTCGGAGTACAAAATCAATACAATTCCTATTACTAGCTCAGTCACACGTAAATCGAATGTAAAGAAAGCTTGCACTGGGCTTTTCTCTACAGACCATAATATAAATACCATTCTTTTTACAGACCAAATTTGCCTTCACGCCCAAAGCTTTACCTCTCATGGTAGCATCTGCTACTGAGAGTAAGCAGAACATATTTGAAAGGTAGATGTGTGTGTTGCCACCCATTTTTGTGCCCATTTGCTTTGCCCCAAAGCCTTTGCTTCCCTTGGATACGTAGGTTACTGGAGGAGGTTGGATCCAGTCTGTGAACTCCGAAATGCTGTTTTGTTCACAAGAGCTCTGCTGCGCAGCCCCAGGCTCACGGCGTGAGATCCTATCTCTCCTCTCCTCTTCCCCACAAAGGCACGCGTTGCATCCGTGCCAGATTTTACTAGGTCTGATTCCTGTTGTGTGCGACTTAAAATAAAAATCAGTATACTGTCATGCCTGTTTATTGTATTCACAGGCTGTTCTATTTTAAGGATAAAACTGTTGCAATACCAATAGTACTGGTACAAACAAAAAAAGGTACAAACTCTCAGCCTTGACAGATGTCTCTGTCTCCTGCACTGACCTTGTCAGACTCTTGCCTAGTGTTTTTTGTCTCCCTTTCCCTCCCCAACTCCCCCTTCATGCGGAGAATTAGGCTGTCACGCTTATGTCTGCTCCACTTCCAGTGGCGGTACCTACATCTGGGACTGGGGAAGGGGTAACAGGAAGGGCAATTCTTAAACTAATGTCTGGCTAAACATATGTGAGACAAACAACTTGTGCATTTTTTAGCTATTATAAACAAACACATATGGTTTAGTGTAGCATCCAAAGAACTGGATGTACCTTATTAATTAGAGAAACCGCTTGAGACAATTGTACTTATGCTTTTATGCATTACATTATAAGCTTGTAAAACCCCAATAAATACTTTATATATACACACATATATATATATGTTATACTTTCAGTTTTTCTGGCTACATTTTGTAGTTGCTTTGAATTCTGAGCTTCTTTCCAGAGTAGTAATTTCTCAAAACCTTTTCTCTTGTGTCCTGCACTGTGACTGCACAGTAGACTTTGTGACAAACTATGTTTTCTCCTAGACTCTTACCAAGACACATATGTGTGCAAGCTGAGCAAAGTAAGTGTAAAATGCTGCTATATGGTAGTCCTGTACAGCAACATCAGGCCATTGATGTCTGCACAAGATGAGTTTGTTCTCTTGTTTTGTTTTTAAAGTTCTTAGCCTTTGAAAATCCCAGCTAGTTTAATGTGTGTCTGTGTGAAAACCCGACAGTTGAAACAGCATTTGAAAGACTTTTAATTTTCGGGAATATTTGTTTGCAGTGAGGGCGTAAACTAAATGGTGGCTGTTTTTCTACGCAGTGTGGCTGGAAGTTAGAAGCTTTGCTGAGGTTATCAGTGCAAACTTCAGTGCCAGTTCTCTCCAAGGGCTCCTAGCAGCTACAGCAGGTCTTTTTCCAGCCCATCGCCAGGTTTCTGGGGCACAAAGCAGAATTGCTGCATCTGCACAGGCAGGCAGAGGTTTTCATCAAATGCACAGAATTGGAAAGCTTAGCTTTAAGCAGAGCAGGTAACAGCAGAGTAACAAATATGAGGGTGCCAGAGTTGTCGTCTTGGAGTGTATGTTATACATAAGCTTGTTCGGCTGTCAAAACTAAGCTGGTGAGTTTAAGGGGGAGTGGTGCATAGAAAATGACCTTTTGGGGCACGCAGTTCACTTACAGGCTGTTACATGCAGTAATATCATGGAATTAATGCCGTTTAGAAAGGGATCGAACTCTGTTTTAATGCCAGAGGCATCTTTATCCTTTCTTCAAAACTCATTCAGAAGTTTGCATCTTCCTAAGTCAGACTGGTGCTCATATTCACTTGTTTGTCTTCTCAAAAATACATTTTTCCATTTGGTATTTCAAAGGGAAATGCATGTGTTAAGATTTAGAATAGTGCTTGCTGTGAGCATGTAGTTTTGCTTCAGTTCTTAAATAATTCTAGATTGGATCCTCTCACTTTGAATGCTCCTTGAGTTTTAACTTGACCAGGTATAACTGCCATTTCTGTGTTCTTTCTCCCATTAGTTCCCATGACCACAATCATTGCTGTTTGCAGAAGGGAGCAATGCATCTTTCAGCTCTTGCGCATTTTAACAAGATGCCACAATTCTGGCTTAGCACACTCTTTTTTAATGAATATCTGCATAATTTTTATCATGATTGACTTAAGTCTCATACTTCCCTCTTACCCAAATTGCTGACTTTGTCCATATGTCTGTTAATTGGTTCCTTTTATTTCTAATATTATTTGTTTACCTCTTAAAAGCTATGAGTTACAGACTGTTTTTTATTCCTTCACTGAATTTTAAGATCAAGTTATAATCACATGATATGAAATATTTATGCTTCATGTCTCTATCTGATAAATTATTACCTCATAAAGAAATTATTTGGGGTGCTAGTCTTTCCCCAAGAGCCCAGTAATTCTCCCTGTATGTCTTCAAATCTAACTTTGGGGCTGAAGAGGCCTATAGCCTCAGCTTTATTCCATGTGATGCTGGAGAGAGGCAGGGAAAAAAAAACAACCTACTAGCCATCATGCCCTGTGAGCGTTACTACAGCAGTTTACAACTCTTCTAATCTCATCCTCTTACTCAGAGGACTAAGCTTCTCTTTCTCTTGGCTCACGGATTCACATGTGAATTCATTCTCATTCTATGTATTTTTTTATACCATATGAGTTAACGAGAGTTGCTAGTAGAGCTTCTTCTCTGGTGGGATACTTCAGTGGTTGCTATGTTAGGGATTTATTTCATTAGTCCATACATTCTTTAAGCCTCTGGAATCTGAAACTCCGTGGGGTCTCAAAGCACCTTCTGCAGATGTCATAAATCTTTCAAGTGGCTGTAGGGATTCAGCTCAGCTTCTCTTGGCTCCCGCAGCTTCCGGCCCTTCTTCAGATACAGGGCTTTTCGCACGTTCTGTTCTCTTGGGAGTCTTGCATGTCTCCAGTTAAATAAGACCCCAACTTCCTTCTTCTTTCTGAAAATCACCGGCCTATGTTCTTCTTTCCAATCTTTTTTTTTTTTTTTTTTTTTGGTATAACCTTGTGTTTCATCCACTCATACTGAATTTATATTGTTTAGGTATTTTCCACTCTGTCCACTCCCTCCTTGTGGAGAAGGAGGAGGAACCACTTTCTAGAAAGTTTGTGTATGGTGATATGTACAAGTGCTTTTTTCCTAATTGTAAGTTCAGGACAGATCAGATTCAGACTGGTATTCAGTTCCGTTTTCCAGAATCGGAGCTGTAGACTTGTGCTTGGAAAGTAGTTTTATAGTTCTGAAAGAGTTCTCACTGTTGTGATACTGTTCTGAAGAGACACTGTAGAATGCTAGGATATTTCCTGGGAATTTATGATAAGAAAACCAGGAAGTGAAATTATTGTTCAGAAATTGGACTGAACAGAGGAAAACTGAAAGAGAAAAAAGTCCTGAACAGTAAAGCGCAGTGGTCAAGTGGCTGAACTGTGAGGGACTTCCAATGAAGTTGTGGAAATGGATTAAAAATGCAAAAATCTTTGAGAACCCCTTTTCCTCTGGAAATGCTGTGGTAAAGGTTTCCTGGCGCTTGCTGAGAATGGTAACCAGCTACTTCAGAACCTAATCGCTTTGCCCAGATGCTGACAGTCTTATTAAAGAGTATGGCCTCAACTGCCTCCGCTACAGTGGCACGTAACACTTAGGCATTTAACAGCCTGATACATTTCATTCCTGCGTGAGAGATTTCACCTGTTCAGTATTACAATTTCACCTGTTCAGTATTACATGCACCCCTTGCCTTCATTTGGAGTACTATATCACTGATATTTTTGTATGTTAGTGTTCTTTGGTTAGTGTATACCTAAAAACTGCATATTGCAATTAAAATCTTAGTAAATGTATACAACAGATATATTGAATGCCTGTTCATCCCAAAGGCGTGTACCTTGTTAACTGCATGTGGGAGAAGTTTTTGGTGATTTAAGGCTTCTGTAATTCTCATAGCCTGTATTTGACTGTAACAAGGACCATATTTTGCTGAACACTCCTTCACTGGAGATCACGTTGTTGCTCTCTGGTGGGTTTGATAAGGTGGTATTAGATGGCTTTGCGTGTAATCTTTTTGTCTTTACTTAGCTGTTTTGACAGTATATGAAAAATATTCTTAAACTACTGAGATGTGCTAAGTGGCTGCATAGTTTAAAGTTACTAGGTCACACTATAGTGAGCTTTTACAATAATATGTTACATATTAACTTGATACTAAATGAAAGTAGTCAAATATTCTGTCATTCCTCAGCTTTATTATTTGATTGGGAAATCATCTTTATGTCAGATTGCAGAGAACCTGCACAGCAGAAGATACCCAGAAGGGATATCCAGGGAGTATTTCAAACAGAACATTTGATGAATTTTAGATACCAGTATTTGCAGTAGGAGTGATTTGAGAAGATCCATTATTTTTCTCTGACACTGTATTTTTTAATAGAGGGAATTTAAAAATAATATTTAGTTATTTTTTCCAGTTCATCTATGTTGAGGCCCAGTTTTGACCCAGATCTAGCCTGACTGAAAGCCTTTTGCCTTTAAATCCAATGATACAGAAAGTAGAAATAACATACCAATACTACTAAGACCGCTGTGCAGACACACTTACAGGCAAATAGGTTGAACTAAGCAATATGTAGGAGAGTGATAATGCTAAATTCAGTTTGGCAATGGGCATTATTTTTTTGACAGTCCTCTTCATTAAATGTGAAATAGATTTTGTTTCTTGTTCTCTATTTTAAAATTTTATCAAGATGCTTTGTGTTTCAGTATCTTGACCATATGATTAGATTACTTTTCTTGCTTCATTTGCAACTGAAACTGATTCAACTTATTAAATTGTCTTGTACATTCTGTCTGAAAGATAATCTCCCAAGGTTGCCCATATGAAATATATGCATTACTGCACTACTACTTTTTATCCCATGAAACTCATTGTATTGTAAATAGTAACATGGTAAACTGACAGATATATGAACTGTGAAGACAATTTTTTGATAGAATAACATTTCCAAATATATAATAAGGTTTTACTTACATAGTCTTTCCTTTTAGTTGCCTTGTTAGACTTTTGCTTTGTAGAATCGTATTGGAGTGTTTCATAGTGTAAACCAGAATGGTGATTTGTTCTCTATGCTGTTAAAGAATTTGCTTAAATGAAAAATGTGCTTTCAATAATACAGATGGCAATAGATTCTTGAATAAGCTTTTATGGTGCTTTTATGGTTATTGTCAGCAACATTTGCATTTTCATGCTTTAGCATCAGGAGCACTTAGTAACATCAATGTGACAGATGCTGAACATCTAGTACTGTCATGATGCTGTTTTAGTGTGTGGTAGAGTTTTAGTGTGTGGTAGGGTGTCTCTTTTTCTAATTAAGTCAATTAAAGATGCTTGCTATTTTTATCACTCTGCAACACTGAGCCTGATAAGTCTCAAACACAACCGTATCCAAGATAGTGGCCAGTCTAATTATGGACATGTATTGGCAAATTTAATATACAAAGCTTTGATATTGTTAACTGTCATATTTTCTGATTCTGACAGTGTTGTCATATTTTGATATCAAAATACAAGGTTTCTACTGTATTTCTGGCCATGAACATTCTCTACTGTATGGCTGTAAATCAGAATTCCTTGTTCACTCAAAACAGAATTTTTAACTGCTATAAAGTTGTGAAAACTTCCCCTTAGTGATGATTTCTTAGCCATATGATCCTTTGTAACTCTTTGGAGGAACAAGAGGTGATGCTCTCCAAAATGTATACAAAATGATCGTATCAGAGGAACTATTCCTGCAGTTCTCTTCCTGTAATGTCTTGTCGTATCATAATGCCTTTGATAGTGGCAAGTACCTCAGGCTTTGTCTAGATGCTTACGTGCCTGTAAGTACATATAACCTAATCTAGGCTTGTTAAGTATACAGATGGAGACCACTTTAACTGTATCATATTTGGTTCTTGTGCTGTTCCTGCTCATTTAGGTCTGGCATTAAATAGTATATTCATGTTGTATTGCAATTTAAGTTATGTCACTGACTGCAATTGGAGCAGTCATGAACAGCAGCAAGAATTCAATGTCCTTGCATCTGGCCTTTAGGTTTTCATTAGTTGCTGAAGCCTGACAACTCTATTTTCATTAGTATTATAACATAAATTTGTTATAACTTTTAGTATTTTTTTAAAGTTTTCAGCTTTCATGAACTATTCTCTGTATTGCTGTGATATTGTGAGGATAGCTATTTTGAACAAATCTGACCTGTTTCAGCCTATCTTTTTATATATGTGGGGGGTGTGTGTATAAAAGCACATACACCCACATATTAAATACACCTTGATTTCACTGTCTGAACTCAAGGACATACAGTGTAACAGTCAAAGTTTGATTTCTGAGAGCTGCAGGAACTGGAAAACTTTGTATAACTGTTGTAGTTCACAGTAGCTGTGTGAAAAATCCACCCCAGCTGTGTAGATTGCCTAGGTACCTCACAGATACTATCACCCAGCAGCCATTCTAAAATAAATTTAAAACCACACATTTTATACCTTTAAAATGACCACAGGCAGTATTTTATTACAGAAAGAAGTCTTACTTCTTCCGGAGCTCAACAGCTGTAGTGTGTCCGACTGCCACCTTCTGAGGAGCTCCAAAACAAGCAGGTCGGGTCCTATTGTAAAAAAGGAAACCAGCCACCCACTTTCTTTGTAAAACTGACTCCTGACTGTGAAATCAGAGCTTAGAAAAGAATGAGAAATTTAACAGCTGTTTTTCAGTTTTGTGTAGGAAGGCTCCCATGCTTCCATGAGGACATTGATTGTCCTTAGATAGCAAGAAACTTGAGCGATTGAAAAAACAATTCCATCCACCATGGCGGGTAATAACCCCCCTGGCTGGGTCTTATGCTCTGCTCTGGGGTGGTGACAGTTTACATGGCTGCTTATACTCAGCTCCAACTTAGTAGAAGTTGAATAGATATCCTAAGACTTTCTTTCAGAAATTTGTCGTTAAGACTACTTGACAAACGTAATGTGAATTCCCAGAGCAGGCACCAGGGGGGACTCTGTGGGGTGGAATTTGAAAGAAAATATAAAAAAGTATTCTGTGCCCCCGGTTCTAGAAGCACGGCAGATGCAGCCACGGAGCCCAAGGAATGCTGTGTGCATTATCTTCTGGGACAAAAGCTAGCAGGATTGGCAAACTCTAGGGCTTCCGCAACTGACCTGCTTCTTCTCTGCAGTCACAAGTGTCTATTTAGCGTGACAGCCAGAGCTTTGGTGCCACCTTCTTATTCAGACCATTGTACAGGAAGTCTGGTGCATACACAGAGAAGTGTAAAATGAGACAGTGCTGTGTAACATTAATGAATGGAAGAGGAGTCCGTTAAATCTAATTTATAAAGCTTGTCAATGTGCTTATTTGCTGGCCTACAGAAATGTCTGTTTTTCCTAAGCCTGTCAAATATTAATACTATAAAGATGCTTATTCTCATAATATGTCTTTGTGGAATATGGCTTTAGTGGTTACATGTGTCTGTTTATCTTGGTGAAGTCACATTATTGAAGGATACACTTCTGATCTTCAGTATGGTGATGCAGCATTCTGAAAAGTATTATGGTCTCCTTGTGAACTGTGTTCTGTATGGGTCTGGGTGTGTGTGCATCTGTAAGAATGTATGAACTCCATGTATAATATACACTTTAGCATGATATTTCAGAATGGTTTAATACTTTCAGTTTTGTCTGTAGTTACAGTTGCATAGTCTTATTAGATCAATGAGACAACGTAGATAAAGGGAAGAACTGTTAGGATAATTTTAGAGGATAAATAAGGATAAACAGGATAAATATATGAGAATTTGCATAATCAGATTTACACCTTCCTCTTGCGGATATCAGCGACACTGTTTCTTCCTTTTCTCTTTAGACTCAAAATAGCAGTGAATCTTTCCTTGGTGGTAGTTCTGCAGTAACTACAGAATTACAGAATGGTTGAGGTTGGAAGGGACCTCTAGAGATCATCTCGTCCAACCCCCCTTCTCCAGCAGGGACACCCAGAGCTCGTGGCACAGGGTCACATCCAGGTGGAGGAGGAGACTGCAGCCTGTCTGGGCAGCCTGTTCCAGGGCTCTGTCACCCTCACAGCAAAGAAGTTCTTCCTCATATGGAGATGGAACTTCCTGTGCTTCAGTTTGTACCCGATTCCCTTTGTTCTGCCTGTCTCTGCTTCATGTTTACATACACACTTTCTCCTTAAGTGTCCCCAGGTTCTTCAGAACCTGCTGCTGCATCTTAGGATGTCCTCTGAAGAACACCGATCTATCATAACATAACTGGACTATAACTACAGATTCTTCCCACTAAACTGCTATTTCAGTGTTTATTGCTTTATTATAAGGTTCTATAATCATCTGGAAATTATTTTGCTCAACTGGAAGACTTACGTATCTGTCTCAAAAGAGACGGTGCCTCTTACCACGGTATTTGTTTGCCTAGAAGAACAAAATCCGATCCTCTTTCTCATCTTTTGACAGTGGTGACTAACTTCTGTTTTTTATTTTTGGGGAATTTGGTTTTAGCTATTGTTGTCAAAAGAGCAGTTTAAGGAAAAAAAGGTTTTGCTTTCTGTTTTGGATAAAGTTGAGTTTTGCCCGCTATCTCTTCTGCAAATGCTCTCCAAATTATTGGGAGATTTCCATCATGGAAAAAAATATTTGAACATGTGACATGAAACTGATGTGATGTTAGAAAAACAATTCCTCTGGAAATGGCTTTGCTATCAGTGAAGAAGGTCTGAAGATTGGGATTGAGCCTTGAAGATTGGGATTGGAAGCCTTGAATATGAACTGTTATGTGATGAAAAGTTAGTAAATGGTCAAGTTGAGAAGAGGCACGTGGAGCAACCTTGGCTGCTGAGCAGCTGCCTTGCTGTGTCCTCGTCTGGTTGGGGCTTTCTCAAGACGCGTGGCTGTGGTGTGGCCAGTTACCTGCTCAGCTGCAGCCCAAGCAGAGGGGCCTGTTGATGTTGCATGTGAATGTAGCAGGAACAGGAGCATCTTTGTAGCTCTGGCCTATGCAGCATTTGGAAAGAATGATAAATTCATTTGAATACCAAAACTGGTAGCCTAATGTTCTGTGAGGGAGATTACAGTTGACACTGGTGACATTAGAAAGGTGGTAGGGTCTTCTAACAACTTCCCTCCTTTCACTAACACTATGTTACTAGCATTCAGTCAACCCATCTTATTCAGTTCTTGGATAAGTAGGAAATGGTGGTCTTACATTTGATAGATAAGGATGTTAGTCATATATGAGGCATATATTTATCTTTTTCCTATTGTTTTTATGGAATTAGAGATTATGACTTTCTTAAAAAAAAAAAGGCAAAAGAAAAGGCAAAATACAAAAAACCAAACAAAAAATCCCAAAACCCTGAAAGCACCTCAGTGCAGGCCTAATAACCCCTGTGATGTGTTTATGGCACTAACATTCCCAGCTTGGAGGAATCCCAATGGTAGTTACAATGTTGTCTTGAAGGCAATTCTTGTTCAGTCTCTTACTTGACTTCCTTAGAAATTGGGAGGTTATATTGCAGAAGGCAGCTAAGTAGAGGAGGTGAATAAATGCCATGCTTCAAAGGGTGCCCTTCTTAAAAGAGATTTAAAAGGGAATATGATATAACTGAAAAACAAATATTTAAGCTTTTCTGTATTCTGCCAACTGGAATTGTTAGGAATAGTTTTGTAGCTTGTAGCTTTGTAGCTTCTACTCTTTTCTCCTGCTCAGTCTTTAGAAATGGGACTGAATGCCTCAGGCTGTCTGAATACAGATGCACCACAGAAAATACCATCAAAGAAGCGACTCTCGTTGGAATCTAAGCAATAAAAATGTACAGAAAATGAAACCTCTTCTGCCGTGGCAGTGCGTTAATTTATGGTTGACACAGAGACACATCAGCAGGAACTTGTTCTCTCCAAAGACAAGAGGGTTTTCATTTTATTAGTGCTGTAACTTTGGGGCCTTACGGAAACCAAATGTATGTTAAGGGAATAGCCGAAAGTTTCCCATAAAATTCATAAAATCTCATTACAGTTGTTTACATTAAAAGATCCAGAGTTGTTCACATGACACTATCTGAACAAAAATGACTGCTATATGAACTTTTAAGTTTGATAAAAAGTAATGTGTAACTGAGGACAGGATAACTCAATAGACAAAATAATAATAGTTACTTGGGGATTTAAGTTAGAAAAAGAGAGAAGATAGATCTGTTTAGATATGGTGCAGCCAGAGAAAATAAGAACCAGGACCTCAACAGTAGCTGTGATTATTAAGGGATTCTGATGATCACTGAGCAAACAAACAAAAGTTTTAAAATGTACTAGTTTAAAATTAATTCAACATTTGTAACTTTACATCTATATTCTGTATAGTTCCTGATATATTATCCAGAACCAGGTGGGACTATATGCATAAGGCGGCAAAGGTATGGAGAATAAAGTAGGCACATTCACTGCAGAAGTGGCTTCCTAAGCACTGCCTTGCTGGAGCAGATCTTTTGAACTGAGTCATTTGCTGTCATGTAATTTTTGCCTTTTGAGTTGAGTTTTATTTCTTGAGTTGGTTTTTACTCTGACATAGACATATTCTTGTAAGCACAAGTGTATTCACTAAGAATTTAATTCTTTTGTTGAGTTTTGTTGAGTGGTAATTTTAGCTGCTTGAAGAGCATTTTGAATGCCTATATTTTGCTGCAAGAGACACCTCTCACTTCAGTCATGAAACTATTGTATTTCTTTCAGTATTGGCTCATGGCTTTTATTGCTGCATGCTATATTTCATCAGAGTTTTACTTTGACAGCTACTTTATAAATGTCTATGTGACTAGAGCTCTTACGGGATTTTGGGAATTGTGCGGTCAGTGTGATGAATGGTTTCTCTTTAATTTGTGTAATTAAATGTGAAGAACTAAACTGAATTCTGTAGAGCAGGCATAGATGAAAGGGCGATGGTTACAAAAATTAGACTATGATCTTGGCAATGCACAAGTGACAGAAGAACCAGGATATGATGTGGACCACAATTGGGTGCAGAAGTTTCTCAGACCCAGGGAAACTTGTGCAAACTGTCATTAGTGAGAGAACAGAAATATAAATCCTGCTGTTCGGTACTACAGTGCTGTGGGAGACCGTGCTGCTCCGCAGAAGGAGAATGCGTTGTTGAAAGTTTTGTCACTCACTGAGGACACAACGTATCATTTTTGTTGTGGTTTGCTTTTGTTTCTGGAAATCTCTTTACTGTGCTTGCAAATATTACTTAGCAGTCTTGCCATTTTTTGTTAAAATTGATTTCTTGGCAAGCATACCCTACTGTGCGGCAATACTATTTTAGCTCAGCTGCTTTCAAGAAGCACCAATTTCTTTTCTTCTGGGTAGGGTATTTATGTGTGTCTTTATGATATAAACAGTGATTAATCAGTTCTATGTATAAGAAGTTCTAACAGTAATTACTAAAAAAATACAATGTTCATGAGTTTTGGATGCTACTGACATGATAACTATATTTGATATTTATAGATAGACTTCTAGATGTTAGTAGATAGATTCTGTTCTGCATTTACTTTGTTTTATATTATCCCCGCCGTGCTCCTGTACATGCAGTGTGCATCACCCGATGTATAGGCAGACTGGGTTGTTGGAGCACTAGCTTATAGCAGCGAGAGCTCACAAGGCAGGTTTCTCAGTCTTAATGGGCAGAGCATGGCAGCCCTGTAGAGATTTTATTTCTGTTTCTTGTCACCAAAACCTGTGTCTGCAAAGCACAGCAGTTGACTGCTCAAGTGTACAGATTTCTCCAGTTCTGATGAGGAACTTATAGATCAGATGGATTTACTTTGTGCCAGAGCAGGTGATTTCCCACCAAAACCCATCACACTCAGCATTATTTATTTTGTCATAAATTTCCGTAACATCTTTTTTAACAATTTATAAGAGGACTTCTATTTCAAAAATCTGTGTTATTTAACTATTTGCTTGATGCTCTCATCTTTTCCCACTCTTAGTTTTTACCTCCATCTGCAAAGTCCAGCTCCCTGGTGTGTTTTTTTCCCTTGGGCTTGAAGTGCATTTTTATTGGTCTTGTTTTTTTTTTTTTTTTTTTTTCTATATTAATATTTCAGCCAAAGAACTGGATTTACTCAGCTGTACACTCCTTGGTATACTCCTTTGGTCTCTTCTTTCTTGGAATTAAATTCAGCTGCACAGATGCCAAGCTTGCTTCAGACCACAAATATTATTCATTATTCTCTTAACAGATTGTAGTTTTTTTTTAGCTATTCTGACAGTTACATTTCAGTGCTGGTGTATGAACCACTATGTATCCTGTCCCTAAGTCTGAACACTGGATGCTCCTTGTGTTGCAGTAAATGGTGTATTCCCAAATTGAGAATATAGGCACCAAATGTTGCTAGATCATCATCAGTGGGAACAGATCCTTACTGGGGCATTTCTACCAGTTTGTAGGACACTGTCAGAGACAGATTCCCCCTTTCTACAGCGCTGATCTGTGTGAACTTCACAGTCACTCAAAACGATTTTGAAATACTGATTGAGCAGGAACAAGATACCAAAGAATCAGTCATTCTGTCCCAGTCTGGAAGTTTTATGTTTCTAAAATGCCTCTTCAAAAGGTAGAGTTTCATTTGGGGAGGAAGGAAGTAAAAAAGGGAAGGTATACCGTGGCAGGACAAACCAGAAAAGCAAACTCTGATTTTGTGGATTGGAACAATATTTTCAGACTAAAATACCATAGTGTATTTACAGTCAGACTGGAAGACATTGGTGCAAAGTGGAAAGAGCACATACTGTAGCCTAGATATCCCCATCTATGTGCTCTCTGGTGTGGCTAGAATATAATAGTTCTGTTGTGAAGTTTTAGCTGCTGTTACTCTCATTTGCGTAGTTCAACAGGAGCCAGCTCTCCATAGGAAAATACACAAGTTTACAAGTTTTACAAGCTTAATGAAAAGACTGCTGCTCTGTGCTGTACTGTGTAGCTGCTGATGAGGAGGAGCTACCATTCCCTGTCAGTATTAGGAAGGACAGACCCTAGGCTAGGGCTGAAGTGTGACCTGTCAAAGGTAGGGGAAAAAACAAGCTTTATTCTTTGGTCAGATGAGAAGCTCTAATGAAGCAGCTGGGGTCCACGAACATTGTGGACAGGTACCAATGATACGCGTGAGGGAGAGAAGTAATTGAGAACAGAACCTCATTATTCGGCAGTTCCCTGTTCTGAGTGCTAATGTGCCTTTCTAGTTTCTCCAGAAAGTAAGAGACTGTCCACAACTGAAAATTAAACAGTTACAAATTTAGCATGTAGGTGTGAGAAAGTTGTAGGGATTTTTTTGACTTAATAATATCTGCTTACAGGTTAAATACTATGCTGCAATTGATCTCATCAAATAGTTTTTAAAAAATTAGTAGTAGGGAAATAGGGAATGGAACGGATTGTCTAAAAGTAGCACATGTTGTAAAGTGATTTAGTATTAGAGACATACTGCCTGAATACTCAGGGAGGCCTCAACCTTGCCTTAACATATGGATGCACAAATTGTGCATACGCAAGTTGGACATATAATTCTTTTGGGAGTTCCTGTGTTTTCAGTTTTTCTTTCTGAAGAGCAGATGTTGAAGAATGCTTCCTTCCTCCTGCCAGATCATCTTGCTCTTCTGCTCACTGAAGTTGAAATTTATTTCAGTGGCCTGTTTTGGCCACTGGAATGGCTGCGTTCAAGATTTTCAAAACTGGTCCTCAAAACAGAGCGTTTCCTTTTCCTAAGAGCAAGCAAAAGACTTCAGAGAATTCTGGAGCTGATCAAATGGGCTTAGACATCTGGTGTTCATAATCTCCCACTTCAAAACAGCTCTGTCTTCTTTTGCTATGCAAGAAGTATTAGAGCTGCGTAGGACTCATGTCTTGTTTGTGGGAGAAGTCCGTATCAGAAAAGAAAGGACACTTCCATGTGTGCAAGTGATGTGGCCAATTTATGCCCCCTCAGCCCTTTTCATTTCCTTCCCAGAACTTAATCCATCTGTTGCTTTTAGTAATTAAAGCTTGTTGCCGGTACACAGAGCGCTTCCCTTAGATGTTACACTATAAATCTAAGCCGCGCTTTCTACTCAGAGCTCTTCTTCGGTTATTCCCACACACCATGTTCCCTTTGCTATCATCTGGTGTATTTTGCAAAGGCCAAAGGTTTGTGTGGTATTAGATCATGCTATTCAAAAACTCTCACTTCGTGCAGTGAAAATTATCGGTCAGTGAAACAAATGGAACCTCAAATGGGTAAACTGTAATGAATTAGGAGCTGCTTGTGCAGCAGGTTCACGGCTACAGTATTGGACAGTCCCTCCTTGTCCTTTTTTTCTTGCCTCCCTGTGAATGGGTTCTGTACGCTTAGGACCTGTTACCTTCTGCAATCTGTGGATGTTCAGCTTCCCAGCTGTGTGCCAGCTATGGCCCAGCAGGACAGGCTTTCAACCCATGGCTTTCTCGTGGATCCCATCTGACTGGAGGAATATCCATCGCATTGCCAGGCGTGATGAGCACTGGCAGGGGAATGGGCCGTGTGCCGTGCCCTGGATAGTGTGTTCTAGTTTGCATACAGGTAACGTGCCAGTCTGATGCTCATCAGGTGCCTGTGGTCGCGCGTGGACAGTGCCTGAGCAGAGAGGGCTCATAGGAGAGGAAAGTCTGGTGCATCCCACATCTGGATGTCAAGTGTGTATGTAGCCAATATGTGTACAAGGTCTGACATGGGCACCGAAGTGCTTCTTGCCACTTGATTCTGGAATGAATCTCATAGGTGTAGCTGATGACCTACGTTGCTGCCTTCATTTAAGGATCAAAAGATTAAAGAAAGGGAGTGTATAACTGCACAGTTATTTTCATTCTGTATGTGTAAGACTTCTCATGATAATGAGTATCACGTAACTTTTGCTAGCACTTCACATGACAATGTGTGCCTAATTCACATAATAGTGGTTAGGACTTGTCTGTTTGGGAGCAGTATGGAATTTGTGGTAAGTTCTGTTCTGTATACCAAGGGTGTTTAAATATCTCTCTTTAGAACAGCTTGTGCTGACATGAACCGCAGGAGTGGCGGCCCTGTGGTATTTCTGCACCTCATGGCTTACACACCACGCATCTTAGGTGACGTTCTTCAACTTTCTGGAAATGTCTCTGGCAGCTCCATGCATTCAAAGCAGATCCTTTTGCTTGTATATTTGCATACCTAACTTTAATTGCTGCTTTGATTTATTGTGCCCTTGGTGAGTTTTGCATTTCAGAGCAAATACAGGTTTCTTTCCTGTTAGAGCATCCCGTATTTTGTTGAGGGTTATTTTGTTGATATCGAGGTTAAGATAATATGTCCTGCACCTCTTGATCTTTCTGGTGGTTGCTTATTGTTATGCATTGTGGTCTGCAAGCATCTGATTATGTGAGTGTGAGGCTTGTATACAGCAAAAACAGCTAACAGGTTTGTCATGGAGTTTTGGAAAAGCAGGAAACAAAATGAGTATGTGTATGAAAATGTGATTTAGAAAGAAGGAGAGGAGAATTGTGTTTCTTATTTAAGTCAGGAATAATTTCTGAACTAGTCATTAGAAGATTTAAAGATTCCTTGCTAATTTTTATGTCTACAATAAAAAAAAAAATCATATTCTTATAAAGCTCTATGAATACATTATTCAAGCTGTGAATTTGGCTTTGCTTTAACTTTCCCATAAAAGGAGGCTAAGGAATTAACTAGGAGAGCTCTCATTTTATTTCCAAATATAAATTGCCTGTGATTTAGACTGCAGTTACGCAAAATGTTTGCTTTTATTAGGAGAGAGATTCTTCTTCTATTTAACACTTGGGGACATGACCCTTATTACAGGGAGTGACTGCAAGTAGTGCAGGCCGTATTGTGAATACAGCGAAGTGGCTCATTAATGATTAGATGTTATTAATGGTGTGGCTTAAACATTAGCAGGTATTTCATGTAGTAAAAAGCTCAATACTGTTTCATGTCCTAAAACATGGGACAGAGTGCCCATTGCTGTGAATTGTCATTAATTCCACTGAAGTGAATGGAACCAACTGAGGATCTGCCAAATATTTACTTTCTCTTAGCTGTAAAGTCTCTCCTTCCTTAGCTTCATATTGAAGAAAAAGTTTTTGTTCCCAGCTGTTGAAGTGCATTGTCTGCACTGTTTTCTCCATTCACACTTTCCTGGGTTTCATAGGATTCAAGGTGTAAGCCTAATTGAGTTTGATCTTTAATTGCACAATGATTCACTTTATTTTCTCTTCCCTGTTTCCATGTGCAAATATAATTTCTGAACCTTCAACATCGTCTTTATCTGTGTTTCTTTAAGTGACTGATCTGTCTTTTTGTCCATCGGTCTTTTTCTCTTCTTACACCATTTAGTCCATCATTTATTCCTATCGCGCACTAATATGTACATTTGAGCATAATGTTGTTATCATTCATTATCTTTCTCCCTAACATTTCCCTCGGTCTCATTTTCTCCTCCCCTGGAGAGGATGGCTGCACTTGAACCGCTTATTACTTTATTGGTAATGTCAACAGGGCAATAGAAAGTGTTTTTTGTTTGTTTGTATGTTTTTCTCTGGGGAGTTTGCAACTAGACAGTGTACAAATACAGTAAAGGAGGCTATAGAAAGTGTGACCAGATGGAGAAGTTCAGTGAGTATCTATCCCTACCATGAGTTTTGTTTGCTTTTAAAAATATTTCTAGGGAAATACTTTGTCATGTAGTTCCTCATTCCCAAGTTTACACTTCTTATTAACATGCTCTTACAACTTAGGGTGTTGAAACATATGCAATTAAAGAATAAAAAAAGGTCTTGTCATCTTAATCCTCCTGTTTTTCCCTTTCTGTTCTCCTGGTTCTCAATATCACATTCAGCTGAGCTGTCAGAACAGAGGTGTTGCAGCTCCATACTCTCTTGCCTCCCACATCTGCAATGCCTATAAATCTTTTCAGCTCTGTCACCTTTGTGATACTGCCAACATCCAGCACTCTTGATCAGCCCACTGTGAAAATTACTACCGCTGCCTTCATTTCCTCTTGCTTGGAGTGCTGTAATTCACAGCTTTTGAACACTTAACTACTGTAATACTCAGTAAGGGCAGAATGACTGCAGTACGATATTATAACCTGCAGTGTTTTGGATTGTGACTGCAGTACGCTTTAATTTCTACAATGTGTGGCAGCTTGTTCTCTTCAGCTGCATCTGAAAACTTGAATTTGTCAGCAGATTTTAACTAGATTTTTTCTTCTAAATCAGCTTGTGTCAATAACAGTTAGTATCTCCCCAGGCCTCAGGTTTGGTGCCAACCAACCTCACCTGTGTTTTCTACGGTAAACTTTTCATTCGTTTTTAATTCCAGATTTATTTCCTCTTTAGGTCAATGATTCCATTGGCAAAAATCTGGATTACCTATATACTTAAAAAAAAAAGAAAAAAAAAGATTTGTAATAATAAGTTTAAATAATAAGGTTATTAAGTTAAAATTAGGCAGAATTTGAATGCATCGTAAGGTTTCTGACAAGGAGAAAAAGCACATTTTTATAAATGCAGAAATTTGGTGTCTCTTAATTTTGCTGCCAGAGAAGTGATTCAAGTAACTGAAGTTGATCACAATTGGACCATCAGATTTATATTGATTTGAATGGAAGTGTTTTTATTCAAATGCATCATTCATTAGTCCTTCGCGTGTACTATTAAATATCTAAGGACTGCATAATTTACAAGAGAGACAAATTGAAGAACATAATGGGCTAAACACACTGATTTTACAGCCCTAACTAATTGACCCGTAGTCAATTGAATAAATAACTGTTAGCATTTACATACTGAACTACTTGCAGACATAGTTGGATAGAAACCTTTCAATGTTGTCACACACACCAGCTTTTGGGCACAAAAATTAATTAATCTTTTTTCAAAGGGTAAGTGAATTGCTGCTCTGCAATATTGAGGCAGTAAAGTATTGACAGCATATAGGCTTCTGTTTTACTTTTTGTAATGGAAATAACAAAGTACGAGACCGATGAAATACGTGTGTTGTAGACTTGATTTACATACAACTGTAGAGCACTTTTGGGGCCAGATCTTTGTTTTATTGAAGTTGAGTGTGAGTTTTGCCTTTTAACTTTACTAGAGCAAAAGGTTGGCCGTCAGTCACGAACTGCGTTGTGCTGCATCCTGCGCTGCTGCTGTGGAAGGCAAACTACCAGAATGGTGTGGGAGAGAGAAACAGGGCCCCAGGGAGTCCCGAAAAAGGAGCCAAGAAGCAACAAGTGGTCTTGGGCTTTCTGTCAGCTTAAAATTCTGGTGGAAACAATGGGCCTTGAGTAACTTTTCGCTTCATGAGTGAGCTTTAGATTCGTAATCGGCTTTGATATTTTTCATGCAGCTTCCATTTCCTCTCTTCTCTGACTTTCAGCCTTTGCCAGGCACGCTTTTGTTCACTTAGACTTAATCTCAGTTTGCTATCTTAATGCCAAAATAATTCTTTTGAGGGCAGTGAAGTGGGTTTGTGATTAAGGCACAACCTGTGGACTTTAAGGTCCTGTTTGTACTAGTAAGTCAAGCAGCCAAGGACGGTTCTCTGCCCCAAAGGCCATCTGAGTTGGCATGGCTGGTGTCCTTGCAGATGAATTCTCTCACGCCCCTAAATCCAAACTTGTTAATAGGAAAATCCCCGGTCCTGTGTCAGAATCGTGGCTCTGAATGCACTCAGGCAGTTTAACAAGAGCAGTGTGCAGCCCTGTGCCTGTGGCCCATTTTACATGTGGATGTTGCTCAAAAATGTAGGATCAAGTACAGTCATTCTCTAAAGTGTAGGATCAAGTACAGTCATTCTCCATCACAGGTTTTTGCTGTAAATTTATGCAAGTTGTTTAACTCTCAGGCCCCGGTATAATAAGGTTTTTAAGATTCAAATTTTATGCATTTGCATAAATGGCCTGATGGAAAAACATAGGATTTACCATCTTCAATGAATAAATATAAAATGAAACCAGACTGTAGAAGAGAAATTCGTCTTTAAATATCTCCAAAAATACCTCCAATAATGACAAACTAAAGAGCTAAAAATACTGGCTTTTTCGTGTATGTTTATTTTTATAAGTTATTTTCTTCACAGATATTTGTAAATCTAAATGACAGCTTTCATACTGGAGCATGTCATAAAAGAACCCAGCTTAATGAATAACTTCTGTGCTTTTTCTTTCTTTTTTTTTTTTTTTTTAGGAGCGCTTAAGGCAATAAAATCATAAAATTAGAGGTGTAATGTACAGAGCTGTTTATTAAATTAATCTGCGAGCTGGATTAAGAGCAGGAATTTTACTCTTGGGCATTGCATTGATGTGTGAGTGAATGATCAATTTGCAGTGTTTTTGCACAGCACTGTGCAGGATGAGGCTGGATGAGGCCTCGGGGTCTCCAGCCCAGCTCTTCCTCAAGCCAGGCCAAGATCAGGTTCAGCCCTGGCTGCTCAGGGCTTGGACCAGTCAGGTCTTGGATCTTCTGAGGATGGAAACTGTGCAGCCTTTCTGGGGAGGTAACCTCTTCCAGTGCTTCATTATCTTCATAGTGAGAATGTTGCCTTAAATCCAGTGAGCACCTCTTCTGTTTCAGTTTATGGTGGTGCTTTCTCAGTCTCCTGCACTGTACCTTGGAATAGAGCTTGGCTTTGACTTATCGGTAGCCTTCTCTTAGGCACTGGAGGGCAGCTATTAAATTTCCCCCAAATCTTCTAAAGAAGCCTCAGCTTCTTCTCACAGGGCATATATTTATTTAATGGGCTAAACCTATGGCCCATTACAAACATTTGGTGATTGCTGCCCCCTTTCTTTGTGTCAAAAAAGAAAGATTTTAATGTTTGAAATAACCTTCCAAATATGTCCTATTTGAAAATGTAAAACACCTGATGATTTTAAATTATTTTTTTAAGATTTATGCTTCCTAGCCACCAAATACATTCCCAACAAATTAAGAGCACTGATCCCCACTGTTTGTCTAATGTTTTGTGAGTTGTTTAAAACTCAGCTGAGAGAAGATGATACAGCATGTTCAAAATTACTGCAGGTTTTCATAGGCTTCTGAAAACATCTTATTTACATCCCACTTACTGACCTGGTGTCATTTGATGGTAACACAAGAATACCTACAGCTGGAAAGAAGGGGAGGAATTCCTATTTTTTTCTTGGAAATAGCCATCTGGTGCCATAGATTACCCTGCACTCATTGCTCACCCACTGCTCTGCTCCAGTTCCTAGCAAACTTCATTTCTTTTTCTTTACACTCATTTCCTGTGTCAGTTTAGGACATTTACTTGTCTTTGGTGCCATGCGGTTGCATTCCTCTGAAGGAGTATTTCTTCAAAGTAGTTACTTATGACATATGTTTTGGATTGACAGCAGAATCCACAATACTTTTAAGATAGAATTAATATAGCTGAAAATAAAAGATGCAATGCTTATTGGTTATTCAGCATTTACAGCCATATGCAAGGCTGTAATGACATGGGGAATTTAATCATTCACAGTAATTTATTGCAATCTATACATGTTTTCCTTTTTGTTGCATGTGCATATGATAGTCAGGTTTTGGTTGTGTTTGTAGAATTCTAACTTCTAAGACAGATAGATTGAATCCCTTAATTTTTATGGAGCATTGTTCCAATAAGCTGTCCTTGAAATTAAGTAGTAAACTAACTAAAGGGAAACTTTTAGAAATACATTAGATAAGAAAGTCCTGACTCATTTTTCTGACCCAAAGAGGACATAGTTTTTCTAAGACCTAGACCTGCCTCTACTGGTAAAATTAACATGTTTTAACATGAAGGCAAAATAGCTTAACATGTGGTGTGACTTAATGTGTATGGCTTATTTAGGCATGGGAAGTTCATTTGATCACAATAATTGTTGTCAGGTAAACAAGTCATATTGCAGACAAGATCTAATCTAGTTTACGCTTGCTGCCATAATTACACCGTCAGCATCTAAGTCATTATTTTACAAGCAGTATGCAGACAGGCAGTAGAAAATGTTTGTATTGTGTATGCACACTTGTTTTTATAACAGAACAGTTATCTTTAAAGCAAAGTATCTCTGGTCTTTACATGATTAACCAATAGTTTATCTGTTTTACATTTTCATCTATTTTCCATACAGGTCAAGGCAACAGATGCAGATGCAGACCAGTTTGGCGAAATTGAGTATTTCCTTTATGATGGGTTCAATTACTATGAAAAATCTAAAGCTTTCCAGATTGACCCACATACTGGTCAAATCTGTGTATCTCAAGACATCGACAGAGAGGAAGATCCAGCTACTTATGATCTCCTAGTAAAAGCTACAGATGGGGTAAGTTTCACCCTTCCTTACTGCCAGGAAAATACATTTTCAAATTTGGATGTGCTAAATACTTTTAAGTGAGAATGGAATATATGAAATTTGAGGGATTTGGAATTAATTTATTACCACTATGGAGGACAGAATTGATATTTCAAAAACATAAAATACAACAAAATCCAACAGGAGTCATTTTGACCTGAACTGATATATTTCACTATGAAATCCACAACAATTCCTAAACAAGCTGTTCAAAATCCCTCCTGGGAACTGCTGCTCCTTGCAATTTTCCTTCTCCTGCTGGAATTGCCCCACTCTTTTTTAATTCTGCTCGCTGGTTTAAAGATAGTTGCACCACTAATAAACCAATAATTTATTTATTGAACAACTGCATGGGTAGAGTGAGTGCCAAAAATATTTTCAGAGGCAACAGACACAACATAGCAGGCTTATTCTTTTGTATTAATAGGGCCTTTAGTACTGTGCCTATATATACTCATGTAAAAATATGGGTTTTTTTTGTTTATTTGTTTGTTTGCTAACATACAACTATGTCTTACTTCAATGTGTGATAATTTCAGTATTTAAATTCTTTTTATTAGGACAGTATCACCAGTCTTTCTGGCAGACATATTTCTGTGCCCTTTTTAGAATTTCCTTGTGAAGCAATTTCTGTCTTCAGTGTTCCTTTATGGAAAAAAAAATTATAGCATACACATGAACACACATTTCTGAGTCCTGATTAGTAAAGGAATCAATGTTACAATGTATAACAGAAGAAAATTACATATTTTACTATGTTTTATCTTTTTCCTCTTGTGTATATCTAATGCAGATTTTCCATTAGAAAATAGAGCCTCACATGTTCTGAAGCTGAATAAGCAGGCAGAATACGTACAAATATCGGGAGTAGCAGGATTAGTCTTACTAACAAAGGCTGTGTAGGAGCAGAACTGTGAGTATAGCAAGTAATGTAAGTTGTATAGGTTTCTCATGAGCTTTTACTCTGGTCCAGAAGAGTATTTTGAAAATGTAGAAGAAAATATGTTTATTTGAATATTTGCATATTTTGGTTTATTTATTGCCATAGTGATAGCTTTCATGTCAGAAGTTGTAGGAAAACTGCCAAAGCACAAGAACTATAGATTGTTTCATTTTAAAATCAATTTATCTTCATTTGGGGAACTTACGTTTTCACAAATTCAAAAATGAGGAAGAGGGATTCAATTTTTGATCATCTTTTCTTTGGCAGATAGGACTTGAATTCTTATTACTGGAACTCAGCACTTTGTAGCTCACATCTAATTGGCAGAAGCCAAATCAGTCATCTGACAGCTAAATATTAAAGTGCCTAATATCAATATTCACTTCAAAATTTCCACTATACCTGAAGTGATATTGAGTCATATATCACCTTTACAGCTGAATTATGTAGGATAATTTTATCTTCTGGCATTCTGCTGCTGTTTTTGATTGATTAAAAACATGTTACGTATGGAGTTCAAAGCAGAGACTGTGATCAAAAGCAGGGAGAAATGTGTTGAGAAAAGGCAGAGGAAGAATGAGGGTCACTGTTTTTTAAAGGGGAGGGAGAGAGCTGAAAAGGAAAGAAAATAAGAAAGTTAATTAGGAATGAGGAGGAAAAGAAAGTATTTTCCAGGTGGTACTCAGTTTGTCTTACAGCAAAACTATCAATTTCTTCCACCTGTTTATCTACTCCATTACATGGTTTTAGAGCTTGACTGCCTTGTTTTTAATTCACTGTTTAGAAACAGTAATGGGAGAACTAGAATTGCCCGCGCCACGGAGGGGCAAGTGTAAAATCGATTTTGTTAAACGGATGCTTGTAAAATCTAAACTTCTTGGGAGGGCTTGTAGAAGGGAAGTCTCACTGTTTTAAATGGAGACAAGACTGATAATAATGTTGGCATGAGCTTTTTCAGTTGGCAGCGCTCATTTTGATCCCGAAGTCACTTATTGTCTCATAAGTATCTGAAATGCTTCTGTGTGAAAAGAAATATTGTAAATAGTGTTCTGGAAATGTATTTGCGCAGAGTCACAGAGCATCTGCTTGTTGCCCTCGTTCGGGGTCCCTATCACGTGTTGTGTTCTGTGTGTGGATCAGCAGGAGGCTTCACCTGCTGCCTCTTGCTTATGACTGCTGCCAGTTCAGATAGTGCCTTTAAGTCACGGGCACATGCTGTGGTGTTATGTACTTGCAGCAGCCCAGATTGAGTTTCAGCAAGCTTTTGGGGAGTTTGAATTGCTAGTGAGCAAAAAAAATTGATTTTCTTATAATGATGTTGAAATTGTAACTATTTTACTTTTGGGAAAAAAAAAAGGACAGATGAAGACATTTTGCTTGGAAAACTATCACAAATATTTGAGAGAGAAATTCAGATCAAAAATACTGTGAATTCAAATCTTGCAAAAAGAAAATATGGACTAACAAATTCTAATCGAATTCTTAACATGTTTTTAAAAGTGAAGCAGAGGGCAAAATTACTATTCTTTTAAAAACATTTGTATATTAGGTCCAATGTGTGTGCGTGTGGTATGTTATTTTTTGTTTGTTTGTTTGTTTTGTCATCTTTTGCAACATGGCTGAAGTGAACGAAGACCGTCCACATTTTCCCTATTTACTTGGCGTTCTCCAAGTCTTTAAATGTGTAACTTAATGCTTGTTGTTATGTAGCCGTGTTCATATTTTTACTGATATACAGTTGCAGCTCAAATCTTATTACCATGCATAAAACATAATTCAATCTTTTTTTGTTGTTGTTTTTTTTTTGTGGGGGGGATAAGCCACACTGCATGGCTTGTTCAATTTTCTTTGTCTTTTATGATGCCACAATTAAAATGTAAACATAAGCACT
>JAWLRI010000576.1:2088115-2155034 GCA_034781795.1 Crypturellus tataupa | reverse complement strand
TGGTAGAGCTTCTAAGGAAATTTTTGAAGTACCTGGTGGTGTCTGTTTCCTCCCATTGTGACAATATTGCAACTTGCCCAGTTGGCATAGTATCTTTTAGGCTTTACAAAGAGAAGAAAATAATGTCTTTCTGTCGGAGATCGTGTATATCACAGTTCAACTAGGAACAAAAATTTGACAGCACAGTTTACTGATGAAAAGGTGGGTGTCCTCGGTGGAAATCTTGTCAGATTCTTAAGCATTTTACAATGCGTCAACAAGAAGAAATATAGTTATTCAAAGTAGCACCATTCCTACTTATTAAGATAAAGAGTCCCCAAGGGCAGGATATTTTTTTGAAGACATGATAAAGAGGTATACTGATAGCTTTGTATTTTCTCACAAACTGGGTCCTACCAAAGAAAAGAAAATCACTACTTGTGGTTATCTTGACTTGGTATTAGTTTCTTATTTCCTTTTTTTGTTCCACAAATCACATTTTCTTGTATCAAATCTTACCACATCAAATCTTTACAATTTTAACAAAAAAAAAAAAAAGAAAATAAAAGCTGTAGTTGTAACCTCTTGTTGCATCAGAAAGCACAATAGTAGTTAAAAATGATTGAGACGATTTCAAAACAAGCAACTGTGGTTAGTGTTTGCTTATAACATGTTTTGACAAATGTAATTTTCTTTCGACAACGCGCTTGTTTAATTCTGTCTTCTTATTTTGGAAGATCTTCTGTATCACACTTGCTTCTGAACAGATGAAGTACATGCATGTGGTTAGAAATAGACGCAGTCAGTTCCCTCTCACTTGGGGTGTTACTTGAAAATTATTATAGCCAGAGTCAGTTTGAAAAAGCAAAAACGTTATTTTGATGTCCACTCTACTGGACCATAAACAAGTTTTTGTCTCTCTTGACTTCTGTGTAATGGGGATACAGTTCTTAAGGAAAAGAAGAATCTGTCTCCATCATAAAATTTGGTCTGTCTTCCAAAAGATCAAAGAGTAGGTCTACAGCTTTCTCAGAGTTCCCAAAGATTTTAGTCTTTACCTAGTTCCATAGAATAAATATAAACTGGCTGGGGAGTTAGGTGTTTTTCATGACTGTTTAGCAATAGTGACACTTGGAAGAAGCAGTTTAACACAAATTCCCATGAGTTTTGCTGTTTAATTCTTTGTGAACCTCTTAGTATTTTTTGATGTTTTTTTTTTTTTGCTATTGACCTCACTTCTTCCTTGGCACACTTCCCTTAAAAATACTTTTTCTGATTGTTGTTCTAAAGTACCTGAAAGCTGTGGAGTCACTGCGTGGAAGAACATGTGCTAGTGGGCTTGGACACATAGGAACTTGTGTAGAGATTTCCTTCCTTGTGTAGAGATTTCCTTCGTGAGGAAATTCAGGCTCCAAGTAGAAGTTCACCCTGAAAGGGGTTTGGGATGTTAGCAGTAGTCCCACCAGATCTGCGCATCTCCCCATCTTCTAAGCAGCAAAACATTTCACGGCTATTTCAGCGTTCTGAGGCTGGTGCTGGCACGGTGCACCTTGCACTCCTGGCCTGGAGGTGCTCGTGCTGGCTGGTCCCATGTCAGCGTGAGACCGAGATCTGAAGTCACACTGTGCCGCTCATTTCCCTCTTTTCTTTGAAAGAAAACCCAAGCACAGTGGGAGGAAGTGGGCTGCATTTGCTAGTTTGCATGTGAAATATAGAAGCATACTGCGTGATACAGTCTTAATTTTTCTCAAAGTTTATAGCTTTTATAGCTATGTCACTGCCACCAGAAGAGAGAGGATAATACATGGGAGGAAAAAAAATGAAAGCCTCTCTGAAAATCCAGAGAATGCTTTTGATATTTTTTTCACAAAGAAAAACAAAACAAGCTTAAGCCTGTGGGGGGTAATAGGCAAAACATCAAAAGTAGTTTTGAGGGGATATTTATATACTGTAGGGCAAATCTGAAGTAGTTTCTAGTCTGAATCATTAGGTCACATCATGAAGTCCAGGTTTAAAAATAATTGATATACACAATTAGATTTCAGAAATATGTAGCATCATTACTTTTTTATGATAGCTGTGATGTGATATGGTGGCTGCAAGATTAAGTTTGGAATAGCTCAACATAGCTTGTCATTTATGCTTCCCAACATCCTCTTGGTGTCAGCATTTTCTCTAATTAATTCATATAAGCACTGTGTTCTTGGCAGCGCTTTGAGAGTCAAGTTTCTTTTCCATCTATGCCTTAATGTACCATTTATAGTGTATAATGTACCATTTACAGTGTATATATGTGTGTGTATATCCTTTCCTGCCATTCTATACCTCAGTGCCGTAGAATTCACCGTAGTCTGTTCCAGGGAGCTATTTTCTTTTAAAGAATATGCCTTTAGTTGTTACACTTGCACAAGTAACTTTGGAAATATGAAGCACTCCAGACTAAGGGAGAGTCAACAGGGAGTTGGCTCTGAAGTGAATTACTATTTATTTAATTGAAGACCCTGTACTGTCTATGCTTCAGGAGCCATGGCATGATCTTTTTTTTTTCTAAAATCTTCTAAAATTCAATGTATTGCCATGGCCAGCTGTCACATAATTTACTAAACTAGCTTGCAAATTGCTGCTTGTTTTTCTGGTTTCCATGCAAAAGTTAAGTGGGAATCCATGCGTGCCTGCACAGTGCTACAGTGGGGAGGTGGTCTTGGGTGGGCAGCAGTAGCAGAAGTTTCAACCAAGTGGAGAACAGCAAAGCGGCCAGGGCTGGAGGCTGTGGAGAGGTAAGTTACACACAAGCTGCACGCAAGGTCTGGCTCTTTTCCCAGCTATTTGTGAAGGGGAATAAAAACAAGAGCCAAGAAGTTGAGCCAAGCTCTCTGGAAAGCATGGCAAGATCTCTTTCTCCTCAAAGTTACGAGTAGGCTTGTGAATAAAATTACATAATGTTTATAAATTTTACATCAACATATCTGTTCAACTAGGCATTTCTGTTGGATTTGGTAGCATTCTTCCTCTCCCTATGCTCAGTGAAGGTGTGGGTATGTAGACGTACGTACATGTATGCGGCATGAGCAGAGCTGCTGCCCATTCTGCACTGGTCTGCACTTAGGCTTTCTAATCAGTATTTGAAATGCTCTGATATTCAGTGTTATCATGGTGATGCTCTTAAGTCAGAATTTTTTCACAGGTGAAATGCTTACTGGAGAATTTTCCATAATCGCTGGTCTAGTAAGTAAATAGTAAAACAGCACAGTCCCTGATTCAGTTAGTGGACATTCTCTTTTTGTTCAGGTAATAAATCAAGTGTTAATTTATATCAATATATATCATTTTTTATTCATATATACAAAAAAAAAAACTAATAAGGAATCAATGTGGATAATACTCATTAGTATTAACAAGAATTTTATGTTCAAGGCTGAGAGTCATAACAAATTGAACTTTGTGTATCCTGTTAGATAGCACACATGTTTTTCTGAGGATGTGTTTTGTGTGAACTCATTATTTTGGGATTTTGTAGATATTTCCCTTGCTCATCCGTACCGTTGCAGTATGTTCCTTATTCTATTGATGGGCTCAAGCCAGACCTGTGTCATTCTACTATGTACATTTTAAAAACTGACAGTTTTTTCATTTTATTTTCTGTTTTATCCAACAGGGTGGACTGAGTGCCCAGGCTTTTGTTCGTATTGAGATAGAAGACATTAATGATAATCAACCTATTTTTGAACAAGCCACCTATGTGACAAGCATCAGCAGTCATACACAACCGGGAACAGAGATTATCAATATTGTTGCAACAGATAGAGACTCTGGAATATTTGGAACTGTCACATATGAACTTATCCCAGGAGAATTTTCTTCTCTTTTCACAGTGGATTCTTTTACAGGTACTGTGAGAGTGTATGATTTAGCAAAGCTATAAGGACAGCAAATATTTTTTTTCCTTGGAGATGGTTTCTTTATTTGGGACCATGTCATACAATTGAAAGCTAGGTTCTACTAGTTAGTTTTATGACATCCAGCTGTATCCCTGTTTTACTTGGTGCTTAGCTTATTGAGTGTCTCCTTCTGCCATTATTTCCTCATACAATCCTTCCCAATTTTGGTTTCTAGAAAGAGGTTCAGTGAAGGGGTGACAATGAAGGTAGGAAAGCAATTTTGGTAAAAGCAAATTAGGGTGACTTTTTTTTTCCCTAGTTTTAGTTTTGATGCAGACAATTATTTCATATGCTTTAAAAATGTTTAGGGCTGGTCTATGTTTATACTTATATTAGGTCTTTGGCATATGAATTATTGTAAGACTCTGTTCTCTCAAAATGGTGCCTATTTTCACCCTCTTGCACAGTCCCAAAAATATTCTCATGAAGAAAGGAAACTAATCTTAGTAAGCTGGCCTGCTTGTCTTGACTATTTTATAATTTTAACTTTAACTGTGGACTTCAGCTGCCTTTCAACTCGGATTCTCTAGAGTATGACTGAGGCCAAAAATACATAGGTCAATCAATTAGGGAACTGGATCTCTACAAGCATTTAAGCGATCATTTTAAAGCTGCACCAGTAGGCTTGTCAGAGAAAGCCCCTGTGGATTATGCTTTAAGATTTGGCTTTGCACACAGTTCCTGTGTGCTACTACTTGTTAAAATGGTGACCTTTTCCAGTTTACCATTCGCTCAAACTGTTTCCATGCTCTCTAACATACGCCCTCATTTATGTTTGCTTCTCTGATGGTTATTTTGAGGGATTTTATCCAGTTAGGTGGACTGCATTTTGTGAACAGAAGGAGATGGACAAATATGACTGGAAAGAGAAATCCTTCAAACACAAGGAGATAGGCAAATATTAATAGAAATTCTTCAGGAGTAGAGCACCGAACCATATTTTTCTCCTTGGTGTTTTGCTCTTTCCTGTGGAGAGTCAATCTGTGACTGATGGGTTATGCAGTTTTTCCCCATCTGTAGTGTGGCAAATCCTATTTTCACTACTGAAGGGCTTAAAAGGAAGCATACTGATGGTTTTGGACTGTTCTGTGAAAATGCCATCCCAATAGGTTTTAGCTCTTAAATGGGTATTTTTTTTCTCACTGACAAGGTATACAGAAATGAGGAATGAAAATCAGTACATTGATCTTTTTGACTTTATCATAGTCCTTGGGATTATATGTGTAAATGGCCAGAGAAATATTTCCAGTATTATGAGATGTAAATTAATTACTAGTTAATGGCTTGCCACATCATAGTAAAACTATGATTCATTAAAATCTTCATGCAAGATGAAGCTGCTCTCCATGCCCTGTATAATTTATATTTTATTGTGTGAGGAGTGGGGATTTGAAAATTGATCTCATTGTAGTTCTTTTCAGAGTTGTTTTTGTAATGTTGATAAACATTACAAAAGATTAACTTTTTTCTCTCACTTCTCTTTCATATAGATATATTTAAAGGAGAAATGAATAATGGATTTAAAAACTATAGCCTAAATTCTTCACTAATGCAACTTGTTTCTGGCAGTTGCTCTTTTAAAACAAGTGTGTGGCTGCATGAATAAAAATGCTAGTTTTGCATAGTGAACTGTTGTTCATACAAGATAGTCAACAAGTGACATTACAGAATATGTTAATGGTACTTTGGAAATGTAAAGATTACAAGGCTGAGCCACATCCAAGCTCCTTGCAGGGGCTCCAGGTTTTGTTTCAGGCGCTGTGGCATGTGGATATCACGTACATGGAAATGGGAAGGAAGAAGTGTTCACAGGGCAGATATATCCCATTAGAAAGGCAGTTTTAATTTAAAAAAAGCTTTTAAATGGTGATACTTATTTGCTGTTTTGGCTTTTAGGTACTGTATTGTTTGTGATATACTCTTACACCCTTGTAAATAATGTTTATTACATTTTCCTTAGAGAAATAATTGGAATACCGTATTTTTCATTTGATTAAGTTTAGACTGTTCATAAGATAAACCTCTTTAAAATGTCCGTAACTGGAAAGGTACATGGATAGTGGAATTGTTAACAACTCCTCTGCAAGCTCATGACTCTCTTCTTATCGTTTGTTTCTAGCATTGGTGTAAACAACATCTTGGCCTTCCTGTATTTCATTCTCTAGCTATTTGATCCATGCGTGATCTGTGAATGGTGCTGGAACACCATTCACCATGTGAATCTGCTAGAACAGAGCACGCTGAAGAGCTCTTTTGGCTAAGAAATTCTCCGAGCTTTGTTTATTTTCCTATTATTTATAACTGTGGGTAAACAGATAATTAATAAACAGAATACAATCAGAAATGTGGTAGAAAACCTCTGCAGTGATTAAGAATTTGGGATATACAGTTTAACTTACAAACTTTCATTGTGTTACAAGCATTAGTATTTTCTTTCAGGGTATATATATTTTTTCATTTATCTTAGTGATATCCTTCATAGCTGGATAAAAGATGATTATTATCTAATCTATAGTATTGATTCAAGGAACCTCTTTTAAATCACAGAATTAATAGATCTGGTCAGTACTTCTGCATTTTTTTTAATATAATGTACAGTTTCTTCAAAATTAGCATTCTTTTGGGAAACGCTGACTTACTAGAATTTATTCTCTCTCAAGAAAGTCAAAATATAATCATTGCTTTCTCATCAGTCTCAGGTACACTGTGATTGCCTAAGCAGCAGTGAAGTCCCTTGGAGTCCATAGCCTCTTTTGTGGACATGACTACATGGTCAAATTCTCTCTCTCAAGCTGCATTCTGATTTCTTTTAAGTAAAAAAATATAGTGCATCTCATGACTGAAAGTCTTAGAAGAGACATGCATCAACCTAGGAGTTGGTCCCGCCAAGAATTAAAAAGGAAAATGACACCAGGAGGCCATGCAAATTTAAGAACATAAAAATTTCTAACTGAGGCAGCCTAAAGACAGATTAAAATCCAGTATCCTATGTGTCTAACAGGCTGGTAATGGATGCAAAAGGAAGGATTAAGAATAGAATGGTCCCTCCATTGGTGTATAAATATCTGAGAGATTTTGGCAGTGTTCTGCTTTGTGCTTTGCTACTTCCATTACTGTCCTCTCTACCATTTGTAAATGCAATTTAATATCAAACTGACCTAAAATTAAATGTTTTGATCTAGAATAGATTCATTCTAGTTAAAATGTTGACAAATTTTGTTTTATTGGAGAAAATTGAAACATTGTTTACCAATCAAATCCCGGGAGAATTTTGTTTCATGAAAAATTTTAGTGGTTTTTTTATCACAATACAAATTGAAAACATCAAGTTGAAACATCAACATCCCCTTTGGGACAAAAAATTCAAGTCTGCTTAACTCTACATGCTATGTGATGCTTAATATATATCAAATTTTAATCTGCATCAATGTAAAATGGAGATGCCTCCTTTCTGAAGAAAGCAAAGCCATTTTTATGATGATTAATGATGTTTTCATACAGTATTATAGTAAAAATAGTTTATTTTTAAAATACTTTTGGCATTTTCTTACAGTGTGTAGTACATTTGGAAAACATATGAAGAGGTTCAAATAAAACAACATTTAAAATTAGGAGTGTTTTATTTTGGAACATTTTGAGGCCACTTTTTTTACTTCAGTGACTGTTTTTCTGAACTTACATAGGAAATTGATAGCATATTCAGAATGCTGCAAATCAGAGGAATATATGTAAGACGTTGGATTAACCCACTTAGTTTTTGCCTTTTAAGATTTTTACTAAGGTTTAGTTAGAGAAGAATTGTTAGTTATTCAGCTGAATAATTAGTGGTCATTTGTCCCTGTTGGGGTCTCACCTATTGAAAAACTCTAGCACAGAGAGCACCGGTTGCAATATGTTGTCCTTGAAGCATACAAAATTTGCTCTAGTGAGTACGAGAGCACAAATTTTGGCCCTGGAAGAAAGCTCTGTAACAGAACAGAAGAAAACATACATAGTGCCAACTCTTAATATGTTTGGCTTTCTTTTTTCTTATTTTTATGTGGAATAAAATTCCACAGAATCAACCATTTACGAGGAGAAAAATTGCTACAAGCTACATGCCAAGAGTGGAACAATGCAATAGTGCAGTCACATCTGTATTCAGGATTCATGGTGCACAAAACAATGCAAAGTATTTTCAAAAATACTCCAGCCTACCCCCTCTTTCTTGTAATTGAGTCCATGTCAGATCTGAGAAACAAAAGAATTCACCAAATTAGACAAAGAGCAAACTCCCATGGCATTCCAGTGCTACAGCTCTTTGTCTGCAAGAGGCAGATGGGACGTACAAGAAAAACGGAGAAGAGGGAAACATTACACCAAAACCTCCCCTTTCAGAGGAGACGAAAAATACAACTTCTGCAGTAAAATCCAGTGAATCAACTTTTTTTTTTTTTTCTCTCATACAGAATGTATACACCTTTTAAGTACAGAATATGAAATAAGAAACTATTGCTAGCATTTAGCAGTCTTTCTTCTTGTTCCCTTTCCATTTCAGCTGAGTGAGGGTCTAAAGGTATTGCCTTTCTGACCACCAACTTTGTAGCTGGTGATGGGTTTGGATTGGATTTGCACTTCATTTCCCCTGTCTTCATCTTGCTGTGTGTTCATTCTTCAGGAATATAACAGTCATAGAGCCTTGTGGTTTGTTTCTGTGGAAAAGTGAGGGCAAATTCATGATCTTAGTTAACTTAAAGAAAAGAAGAAGCTTTGAAAGCAACAGGTCACACAAGGAGCTAATAGCCTTAGCAAAACACCTTTGCTCTGTAAGACTTCAACCCAGTCTGCATATGGCAGTGTATGCAAGTAGCCTAGTAGTGTAGCTAACATGGGCAATGTATGTAAGTAGCAGATCTTTTATGAGAATGGTGATGAGCATCCAGAAGGCTTTGTAATGCTCTTAAGATGTATTTGCTGTTCTTATTTTATTGGGTTTATGTTATACTCCACTCTCTATCTGTGCTGGAAACATGCATGTTTTTGTACAGCACCATCAAATGAATAACATTTCTGATCACCATAGGATTAGGGATTGTTTTTTTTTATTAAATAGGTTGTGTATTGAGCTGGTTTTGGATCTGCAGTCAGTGGCTTTAGTGAATAGGTCCTTCATTAAAAAAGATGTTTTCGGAAAACTTTGATAAATTCAGCAACTATAAGTGACCTACTAGGATGATGTGGCAATGCTGAAGCTGTGCAGGTTGGTTCTGCAAGCTGCTGTGTTTGTTTGAAAAAACAACACTTTGTCATCCAGAGTTCTGCCCACTTCATTTTTGTTTGTGTTATTTTATATATATATATATTTTAAACTCAGTTCTCATATGGAAGTGTTAACTGATTTATTTTTCCTTACAAAGAGAGTGAATATCCTCGGAGTTACTATTGCATTAAAGGAAACAAGAACCGAGAAAAAAAGAAAGGAAAAAAGAACCAAGGGAGATCTCCGTGCAACAACTAATTATACCTCTTTACTTAATTGCTACTTCATTTTTTCTTGCTGATAGGACAGAATTCTTTAAATGTGTAATGATAGAAAAAATAGATCAAAGTAATATTTGCTGTTTCTGTGTTTAGTTTTGGTATCCTATGCTGAGTCGCAGGAGCCCCTGTTGCATTAACATGAGCACTGTACCAAGCAAAATCCCCCCAGTCCTATCTTGAGAGGCAAAGGCAGGTGAAGTAGTGAGGCAGTAACGGACTAGTATGACATGGAGCCATAGGAGGTTGATTGGAGGTGAATCAAGGACTTAGTATGGAAGCATTAAAAAAATTAGTCCTTTAAAACTTGAAATATTCCTTTTATTCACTAAAACCATCAGCAGTTTCTCACCCTGCACATTTCTCCTACGTACTATGTGCTACATGAAGCCGCATGTCTCTGTGCTGATGAGTGGGACGTGTTGTGCACATCAGCACTAACACACACGGTCATGCAGCTGCTTCGGCTGCCGGCTTTGGAGGCGAACCGGGGTGATGAACTGCGCGTGCCTTCTGCCATCTGCCTACTGTCTGAGCTGTGCCGGGCGTCCCACTCGACCTGTCGCAAGATATTTTTGAAGCAATACTGCTATCATTTAAAGTTGAGGGAGTTCGATTTCAGAGTCTTCAAGAACTCAATTAGACAGTTGTTTATTTTATTCCTCTTGCAGTGTTCTAAAGTTACCTTTTTTTATTCCATGAACAACAAGAAAAATTTAAAGCTACTGAAGTATATAAGTATACATTTCCACATAATCCAGACTTTGTTACTGAAATTTGAGTGTCCTGATTTGTATCTTCACTTTTGCACTGCTTGAGAAATGTTTCATTTACTTACTAATGGGTAAAAACATAGTGCTGGATTTTTACTTTCATGTGTTGGAGACCCTGTAGAAAAACAGGTGAGTTTTCCAAGTAGCGAGCTAGAGGCATATGAGGAAATTCTGTTGACATATTCTATTTATTCTGCTGACATATGCTATTTATGCACATGCAGAATGTGCTCTTTGTAAGTGAACAAAGATCAGGAAGTGCTTTTTTGTCGCTGCTGTTGGGTTCTTTTTTTGGTGTTGTTGTTGTTATTTTTAAAGAATTATTATATATGTCCCTGGTGTCCTGACCTTACTCTTAAGAAATAGCATTTAGGAGCAAACCCACCGAAGGCGTGACCAGCTCACTGCAGTGAAGGAGTGCAGCTCAATAGAAATAAGAATAACAAAGTCAAATCCATGAATTTTTTTTTTTCTCTTCACATGCATCTTAAAGTATCCAAATTGTAAAAGGATATATTTGGCCTTTTCAATAGGAAAATATCCAATAGTAAAGTGATGAAGTTAGTAATATGTGTTTGATGGTTTCATTTAATCTGGCAGTGACAATGTTTAAAATCCATGTTTATGTGTTTAATCTCTGCTGGGGGGAAAAAAAAAAAGTTAAAACCCCTTCTCCTTTGAGCTACAGTTGCTCATATTACCGCAGGAAATGCCAAAGTTTATGCTGCTGGAGTACTACTTTGTTGAGCAGTCTAACTAATCGTAAAACGCAGTCATCAGATGACCAAAAGAGAGGCGAAAATGAGGCTGATTCTTGGAAGAGCATCTGTTATTGGCACAGGAACTGGATCAGCAGTGAATTCTGAATCCGTCTGTATCATTGAGTTATGATGGTGGTTTGTCACACTGGGATAATGTGCTTTGTTATTAGGAGAAAAAAATTCTCCCTTGATGCTGAAGCCCCTGTGAATGCATTTTAAGCATGTCGCAATGGTTTGTTATTATAATGTCCTGGCAGTGAAATTGGAAAGTATACTGCGTGCACCTTTGAATATTTATAAGGATATTATGTTTTCCATTTTTCTGCTTAAAAATGTATTATCAGAAATTACAGTTGTTGCTTCACCCTAAAGAAGGTGACCCACCTGCGTTTTGAGAAGATATATTGTAGTTGAATCATGTACTGACTCTGCTAAGGCACTTTGACTTAAATCTCATTTTTGCTGTGACAGATATGACCATTAAATATCCAGCTTGAGTACCAGACATCTTCCCTGCTAAATCTGTTCTGAAAAGCAGAAAATTATGAAGGCATCTCAAAGTTTATAAGTTTGGTTTTACTGAACTGCTGGCTTCATGAGCTTCTATAAAAAGCATACGTGCTTTTTTAAAAATGTCCATTTGTATGTAGAAAATTGTCCTTGGTGGCTGAACCACATGAGTTTACTTGCTACTTACAGGTTCACTAAAATTCTAGGATTTAGTGTATTAATAATAATTTATCCATTCTTAAGAATGATATTGCCTTTAGTCACTGTTTGCTTTCATATTGGAACACCCTTCTTTACAAGTAGCTTTTTATGTTTTGCAAATTTTACAGCCACTGAAAGATTTTAGCATACTGAGGAACTTTTGTCTTCAACTCAGAACTGGTGAAAGTGGTTTTCCTCCTACTCAGAACTGGTTAAGATATTGGAAAGCATCAGACCAAAGATCACATCATTGCCAACACAGCACTTGTTTCTCAGTCCCGATAAAGCTGATAATAATGATGTGGGGTGAAAAAGGAGAGAAACATCATGATGCTTTGAATATAAAGCAGTCATTGCCTACTTACCTGAATGGAGACTCTCCTATTCTCACAGTTGTTCCCTGTGAAAACAGTAGAGAGAGTTTTAATGTAAAGTGAAGTGAGCAGGTGGAACGAGAAAAATGAAAAGGATATGAAAAGATCAGAGGAGAAAAAAAAATACATCTTTTATTGAATAACACATTTTGAATAGACTACATGAATATACCAGTTGGCATACTGTATTTGACATAGAAATCTGTTTTGGGTTTCTGCCGTTTTCTAGAAACATGTCTAAAAACATATTTTTGAGCACTTAAGAAGACCAACCTCTCAACATAGCAAGACTTGTGTATTGTAAATACTTATTCTCTTATTTCCTTGTTATAATTACTTGTCACTATTATGAAATATTTTATTAGTATTTTATTATTTGGGAAAGGAGGAGGAAAAGGAATTTCTAGTATATACTGTCCTACAGCAGAGGAGGAAGTAGGGCTTCTAAGTGCCCCCCCCTCCAAAAAAAGAAGTAAAAAAGAAAAAAAACTTTGGAAAATCTTTTGAGTATGTACCTGATGATCTTCCATTTTGTCAGGGCAGTGTGAAGAACTGTACATGTGATTTAAAGCTGAATTGAGACTTCTGTCTTTCCCTGAGTTTTATAGTTGTATGAACTATACTCTAAAGGAGTAAATGAGGCTAAATATGTTCAGAAGGACACTAGTGCGTACTGCTTGCACTTAAATTATTTTTGATTTTAAATCAGTTATGTCAAACAGTATTAAAGCATAATTACATTTACTTATCTATTATGTGACTGAAAGCACCTAGTCTCTCAGTCCTAAAATTATAATCTCAGACCATAATTTGTATGTAGTTATATAATCCCAGTTTATAGTTTAGATAGATACACAATTTACAAGGTAACATACCATCTGTTGCTTCTTGTTTTAGAGGTTAAATTGTTGTGTATTTCTGTTCACTTCATCTAGACCAGAGATTTCAGATTGCTCTGAAGCTTGAGTTACTTATTTTTTTATCTTCATTTATAAATTCTTAAATTGGCGCAAAACAATGAATAGCTGTCAGTTGCTCATGGAACAATTGGAAATAACAATTTTGGATCATTATGAACATGCCCTAGAGATATAGAGTTTGCATGCAGTGCTGAAACTGAAGCCATCAGTCCGATGAAGTGATGGCTTGAAGTTCGGACAAGCTTTTACTGTAGTAGAAGACAGGATGAGATCTCTACCTTATTATTCTTCCTAGCTGTACTACCGCCTTAAGTAATGACAATCACACACCAATGTCAATGGGGGTTTCTGTAGTAATATACAGAGTATTTGAAAATTGTGTATGATCCAGCTGTTACACCCAAAGACGTATTTTAGCAGCCAGAAGAGAATATGTTTAAAGACCGCTAGTCTCACCTGTAAGAGTTATGTGATAAAAATATACTTGAGGAAGATAGATCCAAAGTACTTTATTTCTGGACAGAGCATTGCGTTTTCTTTTCAACTAATTACTTATTTCATATAGCTTAGAAAATTGGTATTTGGCAATAGCTGGCAAATTAACCTGACTTTAGAATTTTCTAACAAAGGGTATTTTACAAAAAAGTTGTGATCAGACAGAAAGTGGTTGTTTCCTAGAGACCTTCCACGAGTCCCAGTACTCTTAAGATTTGCATTTTAGGGCTTTGGCCTTGTTTGTTTTATCTGGGCCGTTATTGGAATAGAATGTCTCTGCAGCCTATTTGAAGTGCAGTTGTCTTCACTGTTTGAAAGATAACTTCATCTGTTGCATTAACAAAAAGTTTTTTTTTTTTTTTTTCAAGTTTGCCTCCAGATTTCTAAATATTATTAGTGGTCAAATCCTGTTGTTCATAACATTACTGAATACTCAAAACAACTCCACTACTTCAGGGAAGTTATCATAGATTTAAACAGGAAATCTAAAAATGAAGTTTGACATGTCCTGAGTATATGTTTCTAAAACCCCAGAAAGAGACACTGAGTTTTGAGATGCAACTTGCCATTTGTCAGTAACATTGTACATGGTAAAGACCATGTAATTGGAGAAATCTTGGTCCTCAAAATGGTGTTGGTAATGCTAAATACGCAGTGAAAGGGGAAGAGGTAAAACATTTATACCATCACTGCAAAGCACCTGACGCATTTTTACCAATGTCTCAAACTCTTCAAGAGCTTTTTGTCTATACTTTCTGACCTTCCTTTATGCTGAAGCCTTTTTGACAGTCTGCTAAATCTGGAAGAGTATCATTAACTTGGTGCTTTCACTATTCTTCTATTTCTGTGTATTTCCAGGAATTATATACCTGATCTCCGCTCTTAGCCACCTGGAAGGTTCTGCGTTGGTTCTGGCTGTCTCTGCCCACGATGGGGGTGGTCTTTCCTCTGCTATTAATGCAGCGGTCACAGTAAACATCCTTCAGGCCACTTTGGCACCAGCCGTATTTGAGAAATCTCGGTATGCGTTTTCTGTTCCTGAAGATATACCTGAAGACAGCCCAGTTGGCACTGTAAAGGCCCGAGAACCTTCAAGTAAGTTTTATAGTCAAAGATTAAAAATATTTTAATTGTAGTCATAGGCTGGAAACATCTGCAGATAATTTTTGAACTTTATATTATTTATTCAGTATGTTGAACATCAAATAGTATTTATTGAAAGTATTTACAGCAACTGCTGTAATAGCTGCTATATCAGGAATCCCTTTAGAACAGACTTCCTAAAGGGGAGATTATTGGAATCCATCTTGGTGGTCCATAGGGAAGAGAAACTGCCCCTGTTATGTTATTTCTGATTTACTTTGCAAGATATTTAAAAAAATACCGTTAAGTATTTCCTTGCATGTGTTTTGCATGCAAGCATCTGCATGCAAGGTGGATTTGTGTGATTTGGGATGGCGAGATGGGCAATGCCCCGTGAAAGTGTAGGGAAGAGATACGTAATAGCATGACTTGTGTTAAAGCATTGGCCACAAAACAGGAACTGTAGAGCAATGCTGATGAGCAAACAGAAAGTATGCAGAGGTTTTCAATAATCTAAGTGGTGAGCTAATGCAAAAAAAAATCCCAAATTCAATGATGAAATCCAGGCAAACGTTTAAAAGTTTTCCTTTTTAATCTGTTTGGTTTCTTTGTCACTCTGAGAAGGAAATGACTTTAATTCTGCCAGGGTCCTTGTAGCCATAAAGAACCCTGACCTCAGAGCTGTATATGTTTGGTTCTTATGCAGAATAGTGGAACGTGAGTCCACATACCTGGACTGTGGATCTCGGTGTGTAAGGTGATAAAGGCAGAGGTTTCCTAAGAACCTGCAGTTAGTCAGACCTCTTGGACTTCTTGGCCACAGTTCCCGGGGTGAGGTAGCACCTTGCCAGAAGTGTGTGAATTGTGGAAAACAATTTTAGTCGGCATTAGACATGTATAGGTTATAGCAATAGTCACACATGAACAGTAGGATCAGTAAAATGTATTTTTTTCAGGGAACCATCATTTGTTTTTTTCCTCGCTATAGTGAATACCCTCATGCAGTGAAATTTTTCCCTTAAAAGTAATTTATAAGAGTGTTTACCTGTTATTTTGGATGAAGGGAAAACAAGAGACAGTGATAGTATTTTCTCCATAGAGATTTATGCAAGTCAAATAGTGCATAATTGGCCAAACTGTATACAAGTCAGGTCAAATCTGTGCAGTATTTATTTTACTGAAGGGCTTCAGGAGCAGGAAGAAGGAAGCATAAAAACCCAGACCAGTATCTGTGTAGGTTACGTTTATTCGGCTGAATTTAATGGCACACATTCTTCACAGGTGTTTGTAGAAGCCTTTAGGTTATCAGTTTCATACTTTTTTACGTTTTGTTGTTGTTGTTCCCACTTACAGATTCTTTAGAAGTGGTTTCTTACAGAATTTCCTCTGGTGATCCATATGGAAGATTCTCTATTGACCCTCAGCTTGGTATCATCCACACCCAAAAACAACTCGACCATGAAGCTCAGTCTGTTATATTACTAACTGTTCAGTCACAACTGGGTAATTCCCCTGTCTACAGTAGCACCCAGGTCAACATATCTGTGTTAGATATCAATGACAACCCTCCAGTATTTCTTACCAAATCTGGTAAAATAATTCTTTCACATACCCTGCCTCCTGGCACAGCTATCTACATTGCTCATGCAGAAGATAAAGACAGTGGCCTAAATGGGGTAATCAAATATAGTATGGCAAGTGAGCAATCAAATGCATTCAGTATTGATCCAAGCTTTGGAGTGGTGAACCTCACCAGGACAGTGTTTGCAGATAAGCAGCAGGAATATACTTTGCACATAGAAGCTGAAGACCTTGGAAATCCCCCTCTGAGTTCTGTGTTGAAGCTGTCAGTGGTTATTGAAGAGCAAAAGATGGGCCCCACTCTGGCTTTTGAAAAACTGGTGTATCAAGTGGAAATCAGTGAAGCTTCCTCACTAGGTGTCCAAGTCCTTCAAGTTCAAGCCCATTCACTAGATCCGCACCATGTCAGCTCCAAGCTGACATATTCCCTAGAGTCTAGTACTGATTCTGTTGCTTTTGAAATCAGCTCTGATACTGGCTGGATTTATCTGCGGAAAAACCTGAACTATGAATGTATCCAGATGTTAAGTTTTAGAGCCCTAGTCAGTACCTTAGAGGACCAAAGCTCCAAGCAAAATGCAAGTACTTTAGTAATAGTTAATGTCCTAGATGAAAATGATAATCCCCCCATATTTTTACATAACGACTACTTCTTCAAAATGGAGGAAAATCCAGTTCCCAGGGGTGTTGTTGGCACAGTCACAGCTGTTGACAAAGACTCAGGAAGAAATGGACAACTTTCCTATATCATCTTGTCTGATGGGACATATTTCAAGATGAATTCCAACACAGGTAGCATTTTATAGTTTCTAAGTGGCCTAATATTGCTTTTGGAAAGCAATTTTCTTCTAAGGGAGTAGAAGTAACGTGTAAAATTTAGGGACTGCTTTGACTCTCTTGGGTTGGTGTATGAGTATTCTAACTCAAAGGTTCATAACTTTTGGGGTGAAATAAATCTGATGTATGTTCGTGAAGAATGAACCCTTAGATTTGACTTTTCGTGACTTTTTCTGGTCACTTACTCATAAGTTTCAGTATCACAATATAGCAAATTAAAAGAAGGTGTTTTAAGTAATAGTTTCGAGACAGAGCACAGGAAGAGAGCTTCTAATTGGCTATGGTCAAGCAAAGCTAAAAGATAAAGATTAGCCATAAACAACTATAAAGATCACTACGATATTTGAAATCTAGTATTTTAAAACATATTTGCTAAAACTTCTAAAAGTAGCATCAAAACTAAGCTCATGCTGTTTATAGCACCACAAAAGGAAACTGACTGAGATATTCTTCAGTGGAGGGAAGAATTCACAAAGTTGAATCCACAGTGAATCCCAAATGCCTTCAGTAAAAGATACTTTATCTACACAGTATAGTGATACAGAATACAACACAGGAAGTCAAGTGGATATCCTATAAGGAACACAGGCATTATTATATAATCCAGTTTAGCAAAAGAATGTCTAAGCAGTACAGATTTGCTGTTTAAACTCCACTTCCCAGATGTCCTGTCTTCACTGGGGGTGAAGAGGATTTTGAATTTATCTATGAATCTCAAAATAAAAATGTCATTTCAAAGCAATTTCTTGTTGAGTACCTTTATAAAGGTTTAAAGGCAAATAGAATATACGGAATTAATCCAGAAAATTTTAAAAGTACCAAGTGAAGTACCGATCAATTGCAGATCTTCAGGTATACTGAGTACAGCTGAGCAGATGGAGAGAAGATTTGGTCAGGTTTATTCACTGAGTTTACCAACAGGTGTAGAAGAGCTAAGGCTTCCTGATTATCACAGACATTGTGTTGAGAATTTCCTAATCCAAGGGCATAATAAAAGCCCTGTGTGAGCAATTAAAAAGCTGTGGTCATATACTATCTATCCTGAAGTATAGCGAAGAAAAAAGCAGATGGATTTCTTCAGAAGGTCAGCACGTTAGTTTACACTCTTACAGCTTTGCTCTGGGGTATCTGGAGTGCAGTAAAGAGTGTTAATATAGTGCTAATGTACAAATACAAACTTACTATTCACAAAGCATTTCTGTGTAAGCTAGGATTTTAGTGTAAGAATCAGGATATATCAAAAGACATATAGGATTCGTTTACATTAAAACAAGTGTATAATTGCATGCATTAAGATTAATACAAACATACAACAATATCTCACTTGTTTTCTCCTTCTTTTTCTTTGTCTATCAGGTGAAATTATAAACTGGGTTGCCTTAGACCATGAAAAGCAGTCTTACCACCAGTTGACTATCCTGGTGACCGATCATGGGTCACCACAACTTAATGCCACAGCAACCGTCTATATCTCAGTCACTGACATCAATGACAACAAGCCTGTCTTCCCACAGATTACATCCGGAAAAGAGCTAAACGTCAAGGTTTGTGCTGGCTGCTTCAGTAACCTCCTGGTTTGGTCTGGCTATGCTCCTTCAAGGCTTGTTCTGAGCACCACCTTGTGGAAAAAGCTCAAATTGTAAATCGGATCTCGATCTCCAAACCACCGTTGTGCTTAGTGCGCTGCATGTAATCTGGCTGTCATTTGAATGGCATGAAGGGAAGCATAGGATCACAATAGCAGACACTGTTTGGTCCATGTGACCAACATATTGATGAGAATGTGCGATGTAACTGAATGTTACTAAAATTCAGTTATGACCTCAAAGTTTTTTGATTGGTGTGAAATTATTTATTAAGGAATATTACTTCTAAAGCATTTAAATTACTGTTTTGCTATAGAACTGATGAAATACTAAAACGGTAATGTATTACACAAAAATAGAAGTAGAGCTTTTAAAATTTATTTTCAGGTGTATTTGATACTTTCAAAATATGTAAAAATATTAAACTTCTCATTGACTATTAGCTTTAAAAGATATACATATAATTATTTGTGTATAGCATACTCTTTTAATTTTTGGTTTCCGAATGTGCTGTATTAATGGTTTTGAATTAACAATATCTGCAGACCATAATTGGATATTGCTAGAAATGTATTAGTTTTAAAGCATTTTCTGAAATACTTTGTTTATACTTACTGTGAGCATTACTGAAATGGAAAACATAGCTACTACTAAAGTATGGCTTTATGAGAAGTGAATTGTTTTAAAGCTCACTGATAATCCTTTTATATTTGCAAATTATATATAAACTGCTTGATGGCAGGTTTTGGAAGGGCAGCCATCAGGGACCCTTGTCACCAATATCTTTGCAAAAGACTTTGATTCTGGGAGCAATGCTGAAGTATTGTACTCAATAGAATCAGGTAAGAATTTTAAATGTTATTCATTAAAAAAAACACATGGAAATAAACAGCTTTAGAAACATATAGGATTTTATTGCTGTTTAGTGTCAGTTAAAGTAAAGGTGCCAGTGTAAGGAAGAATCGATACTAACGTGTGTCTTACTGAAAGTTTGAGGAGACGTGAGCAGCTATCTTCCTTCACCCTCTGCCCCATCATCCCAAGGACTCGGCTGCTTTTAGGGCTAGCCAGGGAATGTCCAAACAGCACTCGCACAAGACTAGGACCATGGTCCTGTACAAGACAATTTAGTATTTCAGTCTGTTCTTTAACATCTTACACGAAAGATAGTCTCACAGTTCCCGTGACCAACTGAAAATTTTCCTGCTAGAAGAATGGTTCATGGCAGTCTGAGACAGGGATCAGAAGGATCAACAGATAATCTGGGCAGACAATGAGATCTGGGGGTTTTAGGTCGTGTTTCATCCTTTGTTTAGCATTGTGTTAGCTTGACATGGTGCAGCAGCTTAAAAACACTTCTTTCCCTTTCCCCCCACCGGTATTTTCTATAGCAGTTCACATCGGGGCTATGCTTTAGGATGCAGTTTTGTTTCCAATGAAATCAATAGCACAACAGTTCTTAATTAGAATATGAGTGGGACTGGGACATTAATATATAACACTGATAAGAGACATAAGATCCTTGCTTTTATCATATACCGCTTGCTATGCTTCTACACAAGAGAACTCCATCTCTAAACCATGAGGAAAAAATCTTTCTACTTTATATCATTACTTATCGGAAATAGCTAAAAACATCAAGAACAAAATATTTCTAAAAATCTGTCAGCAAGTTGTTTACATGGGGATGCCATACAATTTTTATACCTTTTCCATACTACAGGATTTTTCAAGACTGATATTTTTAATATGTGTCACTTTGCACATTAAACATACTGTTTCACTGAAATCACACAGAGCAAAACCACATTTATTTCCATCTGCTTATTACATTTTTTTCAGGTGTTCTTTTCTGTGTAGGTGAAGCTCTAATGTTTGCTCATTTGATTTGAACTCGTGGTTATTTGTCTCTTCAGAGTAAAGAACAAAACTAAATACCATAAAGTTACCTTTAAAAGATCATCCCTCATTCTAAAGAGACAGTAAAGCTGCAGTCTTTCCTTTCCAAGGCTGAAATTACTGGAAGATTTATATTGATGAAGTTATACTGTATGTATCCTTTGACTTCCATGGGGTAATGAAAGGATTTTAAGATTCAAATTCAGAGGGCCAAAGAACTGGTTCTCTTCTCTTCCACCAAGAGATCCCTAAAAAATTAAGACATCAAAAATTTTGCAGTTTTAAAGGATGCAGATAATAAAAGTTTGTAGGGTTGTTTTATTGCCACACCTTTATTGCCTTAATTTGGCAAGTGACCCCCTCTCTCAGAGGGATTTGAAGAGAACTGTAGACTCCTGTATTGTGAATGATAAATTTTGCAAGAAAATAACCCCCCTAAGAAAAAGGGAACGGTGGAACAGGCAGTACCCGAACCTTATTTTGTTTTGCTTTTGTTTTGTTTTGTTTTGTTTTGTTTTATTTTATTTTATTTTATTTTATTTTATTTTATTTTATTTTATTTTATTTTATTTTATTTTTCTTCTGTCTGTTTGTATATCTAAACATATTTCTTCAAAAAGTGGATTTTCTTAGTGGCTTCACTGTAGAGCCACAGAGAGGCATAAGTAAGAGTTCAAATTATTAAATGAGTAGCTACTCAAAATATGATTTATGTTTCAAGTGGTTGCTCTAGAAAGGACAAAAGCATAAAAGCAAAAACAGCAGCGAAAGCTCTAAAAGAATGTTCCCAAACTCTGAATTAGATATTTTCCTGATAAACAAATCCAGAAACAGCTCAGCTTCTCTGATACTGATTTTTGTTTTTGTTGTTAGTTGGCTCACAGCCATGAACATCTGGTCTTCTGTTTCATGGTGAAGTTCTTGCCTGGTTTATATTTAAGTAATATTTTCCAGTCTTGGGATGTTGTTCAGTACTAAAACTTAAAGAAGAAATATGATCTGATTTACAACCATATTTGTTAGACACAGACATCAGGTTAACTGGAGGGATGCATGCAGACCAGGGCTCTTTTCTACGGTTCAGGGACTGCTGCAAGACCAAGAGCGATGAGTATCAGTGTCAGCTGTTCAGCTTGTAAATGGCACAGGGACCTCCGTTACTGCGTAATTTTCAATGCTCTTGAGACCTTAATGTAACTCCCAGATTAAAATATTAGGCTATTATTTAGGAGGGCTAATGATTTTTGCCCCCAAATTGTGTGAAGGAAAAATCTGGGAAAGAACCATGAGGTTCTTTCATCAAAAAAAGAAATACAAAAATGTATCAAAAAAGATACATTTTAGCCTTCAAAGTAGAAGTGTTTACTTCTAAATCCTCCTCATGGTCCCAGGAAAATCAAAGCAAATCATCCTTTAAACATTCTTGTGCATGAAGATTCTTGATCAAATGGTCATACTTCTGCTTTAGTATCATTGTTGAAGAATAACTGGAATCAGAAGGTGGTGAATCCCTCCCCGTATGTATTATGCCTTAATAATGCTTGTGATTTACTTGGCCTGCTTTACAATTGTCAGTAGATTACTGCAACATTTATAGCAAACTTTAATCTGTATTCGTAGTGCATCATAAACTATTGCTTCGTATGTTAAGGTTAGCACTGGTAAAGTACAGGCTTTTCAGTTATGTTTGAAATGGTCCTGCGGATACATTAGAACTTGATAGCCACACTGGCATGAGAAGAATAGTTTGCACTGCTGAGACGTACAGATTGACCAGGGCTGCATGCTTGTCCGTGGACAAGTGAAAAGGCAGTTCTTGTTCTCTAGAGTGATCTACAAGTATAAATCAAAGAAGGTTACTAGATATGAAAAAGGCTATATTTCTATAGTAGTCCTGTGACATTCAGACCATGGCACTGTCTTCACCTTTTTAATTAAAAGAAACACTTTTTTTTTTTGGTTCCTTAGCATCATCAATTATATTTCTCCTGAAAGGAGAACAAAGTGACTGAGATCCTAAGTATCTTGAAATGTAGATAAGATATAGTCCTTCAGAAAATTAGTTAAAAATAGTTAACTAAAAATATCTGTCTTCTGAGGCCACTGCTATTTGGGAAAAATCTAGTGTTACTTTGTGTCTAGGTTTCTAAGATAGCCAGCCTGGGTTATGGATCCCCAGAAGACTTGAATGGTTCTGCTGAGTTTCATGACCACAATGTGTGGTCTTTCTTAGGCCATCTTTTCATCTGAGATTGCAGTTTATGTCATTGTGTTTTGAGTCTTTATGCTAAGACCTGCTACCTGTCCTCAGTCACTACTGAAGCAAGGGTGAGTCTTTACAACCTCTGTCTCAGATTGTGGTTATATCCTGGCAGTGTTTTTACTTTCTATTTTATGGTTCCATTTGGTACCTGTAACTCCATTTTGGTAGGAAAATAAAGGGAATACTTTTCATGCACATTTATTCATTCTAGTTTATTTTTTCCATGCTAGTTCTCAGTACTTCTTATTTTAAATGTTAGTTTTAATAGAATGTTAAAAATACATTCACATAATTCATATTGTGTGCTCATGTCTCCTTTGCTGTTTGGTTGAGCTTAGATAGAAGCAGAACAAAATGCAGAACAAAATATCTGTGACTGTAGCGACACATGCTCTTGAGACCTGAAACAGAAAAGTAACCAAAAGCTATTTATAAAAGCAGTAATAAAGCAGCATTAATACTTTTATGCACTCACGAGAGAATGCAGAATGAGGGACTGTAATATGCAATACTGTTGTCTCTATATTTTGTTTCATTTGTTGTCAATTTCCTTGTTGCAATCTAGATTGCAAGAGTCAATCCGGGAGAGACTTAAGGCTTATGAAAAATTGATAGTCACTCAAAAATAATCAGAAACTATATTGGATAAAACCTCTATATGTTGATGGTGAAAGCCCTGTTTTCTAACTAGCCTTCTCAATTTTTGATAACTTTTTCAGGTGCAAATATTTTACTGAAACAATTAAAGGTAATTGGTTACACAAATGAACACTTATATGTGCAGCTAACTAATTTGCATGTGCAGATTTGGAGAACATAAACAGCGTCATGCTCAGTTAGGTGCCTGTGGAAGTAGAGTTCTTTATGGGTGTTTTGTGTACTACATGTGTGTTGAATTTATTTTTACCGCAGTTGCTTATTGGAATAGCAGCTGTTATGCTACATGACTTTATTTGACCCACTAGTACACCTTATTAAAAATTCATGTGGCAAAAATTTCTTTACATAGTATCTTAAGAGAGGAGTAGTTACGACAATTTTGTTTTTCTTTGTTTCTAATGGTGTGCATTAGGTAACATTTTTTTGCTCATTTTACTAAAAATTGGGAAGCCACAAATAACACTGTTCTGTGGCGGATTTTTTCTCTGTAGCTCTTGATTAAATGTAATATGATACACCTGCTAGTTGTAATTTTAGTGAGTAGTAATTTTAATTTAATTAACAGTGTGATCAAACCTTAGCACAAGATGAAAGATACTAATTTCTAATATTCACACATTCACATCATCACAAGCCTTAACCCTTCCTCCAGTTAATTTCCTGTGCAGGACAAGTGCAGGGCTCCATCAGTGTGATTACACCGCATTAAGAGTAGATCAGCTTTGTTGCCGTCTCCTAGTCTGGAAGGGTACTGAGCCAGGCTTGTCTCTAGGATAATTTATTTGTCCTTTCATACGAGTTTAAACTTTAATCCTTAATTCTCTCTCTGGCCCTTCCTGTCAATTTGTGTTGGAGATAAAGATAGGAGTCCTGCGGTGTCTTTCCCGCTTGTGCACAGACCACTGATCTGAATAACTTGGTACCAAGCTGCCCTGGTGCTCTGTAGTTTTTTCCCTCTGTAGCTTTTTAATTCTACACTAAGCAGGCCATAATTATTAGGCACTGATGAAGGGAGATCAAGGGATCCAGATGAGTCTGAGAGCCAAATGAGTTGGTTTCTTTTCCTACTGCTCCTGCTCTTTTTTGCTCATTAAAAACAACACCCAGGTCCATACTGTGAGGGCATTAGGCAAGCTTGAGAGATGCATTTGGTGTCTGTAATAACTGATACCCATTTTTTTCCCACAGAAGAGGGTATAGGGTACTTCGAGATTGATATAATCAGTGGAGAGCTAAGAACAACTCGACCTCTGTCATATGCTGAGAGATCCAATTACAGAATGGTGATCATGGCCAGGGACCAAGGAATACCTTCACTTCAAGGACGTGCTGCTGTGTGCATCCAGGTACTTGTTTGTTTTGTGCAGATAGAAAAATTATGATAGATCCTTAGTTTCTTTAAAACACAAACTGAAAGTAAGCTGAAGAAAGGAAATGTTGAAAAGTATAAGCACATCATGTCCTTATAATTTTCTTTAGTCACTTCTTGGTTAAGTGAAAAAATCAGAGGGTAAACTTGGTTTTGATTTGTTTTCAATCCACAACAACATTATGGGTCATCGTGCAAATACACAGTATTTGCACTTCAGTAGGAAGTGGTCATGAAAACTGGAAGAGGGGGGATATATTGAAGTAGACAGAATGAAAAACACATATAGGGAGAGGCTGAAAATGGGAGAAAGAAGCTAAAAAAGGGCCTTCAGAGTAGATATTTTTTCTCCACTACATAACTACCTTTTCTGAATTGCCTTTCTGTAAACCAGTATAAGGACAGCTCATTCCTTTGTGCTGGTTTATATAGGGTTGCTGTGCACGTGAGTATGAAATCCAGTGTGTGCTCTATCTGCATCAGCCATCTGCTGTTCATCAAACTGCAGCGGATCCATTTTTTGCCAAGGCCCTTTGTGTACTGCGTTATTGCAAGCTTACTATCTCTGCAACTGCTATACTCATGTCACCGAATTTTAGGTATTTTGGAAAAATGCTTATATCAACACAAGGCAAATGCAGTTCTTACTGAATAAGATTCAAATTAAAACATTCATTTAGAATGTTACAACAATCTCTAATAAACTAAATCCTTTAATGATTAAAACAACCATCGACAAAATCATCTTCTTATTTGTATTAGGCAAACTGAATAATATAGCATAAATTCTGTGTTAAATCTCCCTCTGTGAGCCCTGTGATAGTGTTGTATGCAAAAAAAAAGAGTTGAAGTGCTGCAGTGTAGGAGGGCAGTAGCGCTATTGGAGACTTCTGTCTCTGGATGCCTTAGATTCAGAGTGAGAGACAACTTCATATCCCTTTCTTTTTTTTTTCCTGATGCGGGAATAAAAGAATAATGGGTTTACTTGCTAACTCTTACAGAGCATGTTGAGTTTGTTTATTGGCTTTAAGGTATACTTAGAATAGTTATTTAATCACAAATAAATAAATGACCGAAGCCTTGGTTAAGGAAAATTATTTGCATTACAGTATTCCTAATAACAATGGGAAATCACTGCAGTCTTTGCATTTTTGTTTCAGGTAATCCCACTTCCCAAAGGTAGATCTGCCTTCTCTCAAGACTTCAAGCACTTTGTCGTACCTGAAAATTTTAAACCAGCACAAGTACTGAGTTTTATAAAGTTGTCTGATAATCATCTGATAAACAAGAAGAAACTGCATTATAGTATTGCTGAGAAAGATGATGTTCATTTTGAAATAGATAGTTTGACAGGAGATATTTTTCTTTCCAACGAACTTGACTATGAAACAGCTTCACACTTTCTTTTGCAAGTAACTGTAAAGGATTATGAGAATACTCCTCCACAGAATACCACTGTCTTCTTAAGTATTGATGTAGAAGATCAAAATGACCATTCTCCACATTTTCAAGATGATTTTGTAGTGATTGGCATAGAGGAAAATGTACCTGTTGGCACGCCAGTGTACACATTCAATGCAAAAGATGGAGATGGCAGTTTTCTGAACAGCAAAATAAAATATTCCGTGGAAATGAATAGCTTGGGTGAAAATCCATTTCTTATGCACCCTTCATATGGCACGTTGATCACAGCATTTCCACTTGACAGAGAGATTACTGGCTCTCTGATTCTTACAGTGTCTGCAATAGACCAGGCAATAAATCTGACTGATCGCAAACTTGATTCCCTGACTGCAAAAATTGTTGTTTTAGATGTCAATGACAACAGTCCTGTTTTTACATCTTCCCCTCTTTCCTATGTCATGGAGAATGTGGAAGTGGGCTTCCTTGTTCACCACATAGTTGCAAAGGATCCAGATGAAGGAAAAAACGGACAAGTAACATATCACATTCTTTCAGGCAATGAAAACAAAACATTTGTACTGGATAAGGACACAGGTACTGTAACTTCTCTATAATTTGTCATGCTACACTTACTATGGTAGTATCTGGAAGTGTATATAATGCAGTGTTAAACTGAGATATTTCATTAATATTTGTCTACTGTCCTCAAGATTAGTTATCTTGGGCAGTGTTGTATGCCATATGCCCATGGCAGTACTGCATTCAGTATGGAAACTCAGTGAAAGTTAGCCCAGAAGCGTCTGCATGGTACTGTACTGTGTAGTGTAGAGGTACTGGGATGTCTTCCCACAGTGACATAATGTGTGAGAAATAGGTGTGTTGTGAAATAAATTGTTCTGTTTTTTTTTTTTTTCAGTATTTATTAAAATATGTATATACACGTATGTTGGCATATAGATATATGTGTATATGCTAGGAACCACAAAATCAGTTTCAAAGAATTATTTTATCTGGAAACAAAGTTGTTTATGAAGATTCTAAGTGCTGCTTAAATTTTGTTCTTTAAACCTCTAAAATTCCTTGATTCCTGATTGAGTTTGTTAGCTACTTTACCATCAGGACAAGAATACAAATCTTTCTATAATATCTGCAATTTTACTTGGTTTTATTTTGATTTTAATGCCATTGTATGATACAGCTGTCTGTGGCTTGGTCTGTAGAGCTCCTAATTGTAAAACTGATCTCCAAAACAAGACCTATATTATTTCTTTAGTAATAAAGTAAAAGTGTAAAACATCATGAATACTTCTTCCTGTAGATACAGATTCACAGCAAGAGTAGAGTGAGAGTATCTTCTACCTGTAGCAGATCATTTGACAACATTTGATTTGGAAGTGGATATATTCTGAATCATTGCTCCATATTTGCAAAGTCCTCTAAGAAAAGAATTAAATACAAAGAAATCTTTCTTAGAACTTAGCTTGTATGTTTCATGAATCGCAATTTCCCCTAATGTCAAAATGAATATTTCTGGGTTAGTTAGGGAAGAAGAGGTAATGACTGACTCCAAGGTGTGGAAGCCTTGCAGCAGCAGCGCGGTGCGCACCGTGATGCTGTGTTGGACCTGTGAGTGCTGGAGCACCTGGGATCCTAACCCTGAGTAGAATGCTTTTTTAATGCCTCCACTGTTTATAACAGGACTGCTGTCTACATCACTGCCTTTGGACCGTGAGACTCAGGAACACTACAGTTTGACGATTATGGCTCTTGATGACGGCATCCCAGCTCTCTCTGCAACTCAGATTCTCACTGTAGTTGTTCTTGATGTGAATGATGAGAGACCAATATTTCTGAAGCAATTTTATGAAACTGCAGTCCGTGAAAACCAAGATCCAGGGGAGTTTGTTGTAATGGTAGAAGCTGTGGATAGAGATTCAGGTAATTTCAGTTCTTCTGCTATTAACTTAGTTATGGACATAGTAGACCAGTCAAGTCTTGCTGCCTAATGTTGTAATATGTAGTCAGTGGACTGTTCCCGAGGTTCTTTGTGAGTCCAAGTTTCAAAACATGCCTCAGGTTTTCAAACGCTTTGCAAAGCTTACAGCTCTTCCGGCTTGCGCACGGCGTGCTCAGATGATGCAGAGCAGTACAGTGTATTCTATGTTTCATGTGAAAATATTCTCAATAGTCTCATATTTAATATAGCTACAATACTGTTATTATAAACAAGAAAACAATATTCAGCTCATTGAAAGTTAGTATTTTAAATGTATTGTTTCTCTCCGTCAAAATATATTTTTTAAATAGTTTACTAGAGATCTGTGTTTTATGAATTGCATATATGCAGTAATCTTTTCTGACCAGAGAGGGGCACTGTCATCCAACAGTTTCTAAGTATTGAGCTGTAAAGGAATCCTAGAAGCCACACTTGCTTGCAAATATTTTTACATACGTTAAAAAGTGAATGCATTGTTTTTTCAAACCGATGCAAAACAGATGAGGTTCATATTGTCATTAAATCACAGGTAACGTATGAACATGACAGTCTTTGTTACATAACAGAACATTGTCTTTAGTTTTTCAGTTACCTGTTCTTTTGAAGTATCTAAAATACATATGCTGTTATAGGTAGTCTAGGTATTGGAGAGGAGCTTAACCTCAGTAATACTGAGCACAGTGTGTACAACAGTGTGTACACAGCATAACATGAAACAGGTATACAGAGTCTGAGGTCCGTGGCAGTGATAATTAAAACTGAAAAGAGAATTAAGTATTAATACTTCCTGTGATTGGCACAAAATTTATCTCAGCTACATGAACGATTCTACCGCATGTTCACTTTCTGCACATTTTTAGAATGGTGTAGGGCTGTGCTATCGAAAAAGTAGATCTTGTTAGGAAAATCATCTTCCTGTCCAGTAAAATTTCCTGTTTTAATATAGAACTTGTATTGATTGCAAAAGACTGATATAAGATGCACAGCTCAACGAAGTTGCTACACAGAAAAGACATTTGCCCACAAATATGCAAAATATTTAGAAAATAAAAATGGGTGGATAGCCCTGTCTGAGGCTGAGGCCTGAAAATCTTTGTGACAGCCGAGCAGTGTTACTATTTACCCTTGTACCTCACTCTTCCAAGTATTTTCTTTCTTTTGTAGGTCACGTTATGAAAAGGAAAGCAAAGTATTTCATACAAAAATCTGCAAGTTGGTAGAGAGAAGGAATAGGAATTTGTTTGAATTCCACTCCCTCCTTTCTCCATCTCTTGTATTTATTTATTACATATCTTGTGGGAAATACAGCAGAAAGGAAATTTTAGGAGCAGTTAGGAGGAGAGAGCAGGAGTGACTTGGCAGGATAGAGAAGGGCATTCCAAGCATGAGGGGTGGCAATGATTCTAGCCCCTTTGTGTTGGAATAGTATTGCGGCTGATAGTTCCTTCCTTTTCTCTCTTTCCCTCCCTGCTATTTTTTTTTTTCCCTAGTTTTACCTACTTTTCTGTAACCGCAGTCCTTCTGTTCGGGCTTTTTCTCACATTTAAATGTTTTGGCCTGAGGTTGTATATATACTACAACAGTATTACTCTCAACAAATATTGAAAGTGATACATTTTAAGATGACGGGTCTTTATAGCGGTCATATAAACATAATGCTACTCATATTTTTGAGAGTTTTTTTTTTAATTAAGACACTCTTCTTATGTTGTTCCTATTTTTTCATCACAATTTTTACATTTTTTAAAATTTTACTCCTTAAAATGCACTTTGGATCTTAGTAATATTTGCATGGTCCCAGTGTAGAGGGCTTTCTTCTTTTCAGTGTTTTTTTTTTTTTTTTTTTTCATTATTTCTTATATTCCTTGAGTGACCATAGGAAGGAATTGTTTTTACTGACAGTTTTAGCCATCATCATCTTTATATTTATTTTTTGACCCTAGGTATTTCCAATGAAGGGAAGAAGGAAAGCAGGCAGTTGTAATCTATTTTGCGTTTGAACAAAGCTTTAAGATTGCTGCCACTTTAAAGGGTCCTTTGTAGAAATTACTACTCTTCTTTTTGCCTGCAATGACTTTCACACAGATATCCATGAAACACCCTGTTCCAGTCGCTCCACCCACCCCTCACTACAGCTGCCCTTACTATAACTCTGCCTTGGGTTACTTCTAGTCTGCTGGCCATGGATGGCAGCTCTGCAGCTGCCCAAAGGCAACCGTGCAATGCAAGTCTATGCAAGTGTGTAATAAAAGTAGATGCTGAAAACAAATATAAATAAAAAACAAAGGTATCCACAAGATATTTAAGCTAAGTCAAGGATTTGATTTGCGATGTCTCTTGGCAGAAGAGAGTGAACTAATCTTTTAAGCTGCTGCTATTCTTGTCTGTCGTTCTGTCTGGAGCATAAGAAGTCATTCTGTCTGGAGTTGGATAGCTTATTTAGAAGGGGCTTATTTTAGCCCCGCAAAGGTAACTAACACTATTTTTCAATATACCAGCAGGCCAAATTAAGTGTAAACATGTTAGTTGCTGTGCCAGGCTCATGGTATGTGGAGTCATCCCTCTCCTCTCTTGGGCGCAGGATACGGTGTGCAGGTTTTAGACATACCCTCCTAGCAGCTGAATACGAGAAAGAAAGCGGTAAATGCTTGATAAATGTAATTAGTAGTGTCACATAGCTGCGTGTCTTAAGGGTTAAAAGTTTTCACTTCAACACTGTGTAAATAGTCAAGCTTTATGGCACCTGAGGGTTTGTTTGGCTCTGGCTGTAAACTGTCCACTGTGAAACCTGCCAGTGGATGGACGAAGCTGAAGCTGTTCAGTGGCAGTAGATCAAAGGCTAGTAGCTAATTTCATCCCAACTTTTGTGTATTTTTTTCTCCATGTGTAGCATATTGCTAGTTAAGGATAGATATGTGTGTATAGAGCTGCCAAGATTTTTTTAAAATGCAGTTGCGTGGTATCTAATACGGATGGATCGGGTGGAGTGTGTTGGTAACCTTACATTTTGCAAATTGTTCTTTATTTTCCTTGTTGCTGTGATTTTTATCCTTTCTTCTTGAAAGCTGGAAGGATTTCTGTAACTTATTTTCATATTCCTATATATAAATGTCTTTTTATGACTATTTTGTGAGTATATTCTTCCTCTGAATTAGTTTAGATACAAAGGCGTTTTCACTAGCCATTCTTTCAATCAAATTTCAGTGTCATGGAGAACTGGTTAGCAAAATTATTCAAAAGGAAAACAAGACAGTCTGGCATTAAAAATTGTAGGGTCTGCTGCTTCTCTCATATTGATGTGTCTCCATCGACTCTGTTGTAGGTGGTCCTATTTTCCAGTGCAATGACTGGGAACAGGCATGCAGTGTTCGACTCCAAATAACAGTGTGGGTATTACTGGGAATGCTGTAGTTTACCAGGTGTACTAACTATGCCTGCACTACTAAAAGGCTGGTTGTTGGTTGAAAAAGCATAGAAAAGTGATTGAATGGAACTTAGGAAAATCTGTAAATGAGTGAACACTATGGTGCAAGATGAATGTTTGTTGCCCTTCAAGTATATAAGTAAATTCATTAAATTTAATAACATGAAAGTTCTTACTTTGTAACTTGTGATAGATATGACATTATACTTTCCTCAGAAGGATACTGAAACTACCAGAAAGAGGGAAGAAATATCCATAATGTATAAGAATCACAGAATAGTTGGGACTGGAAGGGATTTCTGGAGATCTAGTCCAGCTTTCTTGTTCAAGCAGGATCACCTAGAGTAGGGCTTCTCTTTTCCTAGAGTTCCAGCCTGAAATGGTCCTAGCCCTGTCAGCCTGTTCTCATATGCGAGATGCTCCAGTCCCTTCATCACGTTAGTAGCTTTTCGCTTTGCAGTTCCCTTTTTCAACTACACAAAGTTCCTCTCTGCATGTTTCTCCAGCCTGTTGTGGTCCTTCTGAATAGCAGCATAATCATCTGTTGTATCAGTCACTTCTAGTTTTGTATCATCTGTGAACTTGCTGAGGGTGTATTCAGGTCCAAAGAATCACATTTCTTGCCCAACACAGGCAGATAGCTTTGAAAGAAAGATTTTGAGACTTTTACTCTACTTACTTCTTAGAGAGAAACAGAAGGACTAATAGTCATGCACTGTATATAATTGGTAATGAAGAGTTGGTTACAGCTGTAGAATAATTTCATCCATAACACATTTCCCAGGTAGAAAAAAAAGGGAACAAGACAAATATATATAATAGAATGTGAGGAGTTTGACTGCATTTCACTAAGACTTCCTTTCTGTTTTTAAGGACTGAATTCCTTGCTTCAGTATGAAATCTTACCAGGAAGTGGTTATGGGAATTTCAGGATGAACTCGGACAGTGGAAAGATTGTGACAACCGTATCACTGGACAGGGAAGCTGAGGAGGCTTTCTCTATTAAAGGTAACAAAATGAAATATCTTTCAAGGCCTGTAAATGGGAAGGGAGAATTGGTAGTGTCATTATCAATGTTGTCTTGGGGTTATCTCACGTGGCGAATCTTTCAGTAATGGGGACAAAATTACCTTTGTCCTTTTTGCATTGCACAAACACTGTGATGTTATAAAGCAGCCTCATTGTCGTGCCCTCAACCATTGTATAAAATATGTTTTATTTTTATTAATCCTAGTTTTGGTTCGAGATAGTGGAACTCCTTCACTTTCAAGCACAGCGACAGTTATCTGCAAAGTACTGGATGAAAATGATTACTCTCCAAAATTTCTTTTTCCTGTGTCTGAGATTTATATTCTAGAGAATCAACAGCCTTCTATAGTTCACACTGCCTTGGCTGTAGATGAGGATGAGGGCAATAATGGAGCTCTAAGATATGAAATTATTGGTAAGTAATGTGTCATTCTAATTAATATAAATTAGGAAGTATGGAAACAGTTCCAAGATTTAAACTAGGCTTCATTTTAGCTCACCTGACTGGCTGCCATCTTGTAGACCTGCTTTTCTTCTTCATGTGGAAGGAAAAAAAAACTACAAAACTGTTACCCCCTTGTCTCTATTAAGCATTTTCCAGGCATACTTTTGGTCTGTTTTCTGATTTAGGACCAGTACGGAAAAGAAAAACAAAACGCATCAAATGCTAGAGAGAGGCAGTTATGAAAAGGCACCTGCTAGAAAGAGGCAGTTGTGAAAAGGGCATAATTTTGTCCCTTCTGTCAGAGTGGTAGCAATTCTGGATGTAAAGGTAGCTTCTGAAGCCTTGCAAATAAACAGAAAAGTGCATCTGACTAAGTGGACTTTTTGTTTCATGAAAGCTTCTTTCACCCAGCAATTAGTGAAGTCAGACTTACTTTCCAAATTGCTGAACTCTGCCGATGTCTGCTATGCCAGTGTAAGCTCCACAGCTGTTCAAAGCTTCCTGCACAAACACAAGCCGGCCGGGCTCTCTTTGGTTTGGGGCTGTCAGCAATAGTTCAAATGCAGGCAGATAGCTATTGTGATAACAGTCAGCTTTTTTTTTCTTTAAAGACGCAGTTATGAATTCCTTTTTGTTTCCTTGATTTTATTTTCATGACCTTTTATGGTATTTAATTTGATGATCTTTCTACTGTTGTAAAAAATGCATACTATTCACTGGTACTAAAAGCACTGGCTTCTAGGAGCAGCTTCAGAGGTTTATCTTTGCCTATTTTTACTCTCCCAAATCAAGACCTCGCACTGCCATTTTCATCCTAGAGACAGGTCTGTAGAACAGAGCAAGGGGCAAGTAATTACATTGCTTCATTGGTTTCTGGAATTTGTAACTAAGGTTGGGAAGAGGTCACTTAGCGCGGCAGCAGAGTTGCAGGAAATTTTACAAGGTGTGCTGCTTTGGGAAAAAAGACATGCATCTGGCAAAATTGCTGCTCTGTAAATTGGTATGGCATTCCATATTTACTGTCTTTGCTGCTCACTGATTTAAATGAAATACAGGTTTTAATCTTTATAAAAGAAAAAAAATGCACTAAAGGCATATGCATGCACAGTGGTACTAGCAATTGGATCATTTCATTGCAATTAATGTAGTGGTAGTCACAGGGGATTCCTTCTTCAATTGCAATTACTTTTGATCGTTTTATGTTCTGTGTTTTTGAAAGGTGGAAATGCTGGAGAATACTTCACACTAAATAGTACTTCAGGAAAACTGTTGGCCACTCGTAGCTTAGACAGAGAAGATATTAGCAATTTCACTCTTGTAATTGAGTGCCGTGACCTGAGCAACCCTCCAAGAAGCTCTACTACACAGTTATATATAACAGTCTTGGATGAAAATGACAACAACCCATTATTTGCAAAGAACCACTATGAAATCTCTGTGAGAGAAGATCTTCAAGAAGGTTCAGCTGTAATGGAACTTTTTGCTTCTGATGAAGATGATGGACTGAATGGTGAAGTTATGTACTCTGTCATTGATGACACCTTTGGAGCATTTGCTATTGATAGTGTAACTGGTTCTATAGTTACTACACAGGTATTGGACCGGGAGACCAAATCGGTGTATACATTTAGGGTGGTGGCCAGTGACTGCAGCACCCACTTACCAAGAAGCACCACTGTCAGCATTCTGGTGCACATTGAAGATGTAAATGACAACGATCCGGTGTTTTTACAGAATCCTATCAAAGCCTTCGTGCCTTTTGAAACCTCTGTGAATGAGACAGTAGCCACTGTTAGAGCTGAGGATGTAGACCTGGGGCCGAATGGATCAGTTGTTTTCAGTTTGATGGTACCAGAACCTCTATTTCAGATTGACAGGCATACGGGTGACATAATCCTTCAGGAGCCCTTGGTTTCCAAAGACTTCAGTACCCAGCTGCTCGTGATGGCTCTGGACCAAGGTATCTCCCCTCGAACAGCCACAGCTGTGGTCGCTCTCTTCACAGAGGAACAAGAAGAGGAGATTTCATTCAGTCAGAGCTTCTATGAAGCAAGCGTGGCTGAGAACAGTGCAGCAGGTGGGTATCAAAACCTGTCTGTGTCCTTGCAGTTACTGGTTTTCTACCCTATGGTAGAATATTGATGAATAAAGTAGGGAAATCTTCTTCCTTTGCAACATCTGAGAGAAGTTAAGATTTGGATGAAGCAAACGGCCTTCCACCCTTTTCCAGAGCCAAAAATAAGCATGGTCTATTAGATGAAGGCACTGTCTGTCTATTTGCTGCATGTATGCAATGAATGTTACTCATGTTAAACAGAATGCTTCTGAATCAAAGGTGCTGCCTTTCCATCCCCTAGCTTGGAGGTCCCAGAACATCAGTAGATTCTCTCTTTAGCAAAACTGCTTTAGTGATGGATGGATGGATGACATTTACTTGTTGTTTCACTTGTCTCTCTCACACACAAGTTTAAATGAATGGTGCATACCAGTTTTAACAAGAGATACTTTCTTTTAGCAGAATCCTTTGTGAACCTTAGTAGTATTCTGAAATATTTTAAAACCTTGCTTAGATTTTAGGCTATGGGGGGCACACCATCTCTAGATGGGAGCCTGCATTATTGAATGTTAGCTATAGACAAACAGTTCAAATTATAAGGTGCCAGTAACTTTTTGTTCAGTATGATGAGGAGAATTGCTGCTGTACTTTTTCTCATTCACAGAATAGTTGTGGATTTGCATCCTGGCAATTAGATGTGATAAGAACCTATTCATGGTTCAGGGAGTGTGTTCATCACAGTGAGGGACAGAAAGGAGAGTCCCAGTTTTTCACTGACAAATCCTGCTGTACAATTGACCAAGTGTATTTAAAAGTCTGATTTGTGCTACATCCTTGATTCAGTTGCTGCTCTATGAGGTTCACCTTAACTTGTCCTCTTAATAGTTAAAATTTCCCTCTGTAAAATGAGAGCCTAAGGCTGGTGAGAGACTAGGAATTTTTATATCTTGAGCCTATATATTTGATTAGAAATCAGTAGAAATAAAATGTGATAATTATTTTGGAAAAGCTATCTGTGGTCTGTGAATAATTACAAAAAGAATAGAGAATTAAGAGTGAAGATGGCTGTGGCAGAAATGATTGCTATATGGTCAAATATTTCTTCCTTTGTGTCACTTTGGAATCACAAGCCACATTTTCAACTGTGTGTTTTAACACAGGTAGTACAGATAGGTCTATGAGTATAACTGATGTTTCATTTAACCGATCAAGAAAGGCAATAATTCAAAAAAGATGTTTTTTGATTAATTGAAACTTTCCCGTGAATTTGACCAGGATTTGTAAGTAGTTTTTGGTCCCATAAAAATTTTCCCCTGAAAGTGATCCACAGATGCTCAAAAGCCTCTTTTTTAGCATCGGCATTGTACAATAATTCGTTGCATATCGCTCCTCAATGAGACTCTCTGCCTTCCTTCATTGTGACTGGACAGGGCTAGATTTCCTTCAACCTTACTGATTTTTCTTTCCTAGGTGTCAAGAATATTAAAATAAGAATATCAAAATAAGAGCTTTTTGGTAATAGTTAAGCTAGGGTGATCCTACATTTTCTTATGTGTACATACGTCAGGGGTCCGGCTAGACAATCCAGCTCAAAGTTACAGAAATGTCCTGAGGAACTGTGCAAACAGAATATGATAGTCAGATGTTCTCCCACTCAATCCATAGAAAATATAGATAATTTTCTATTTGTTTTGATTAGAGGAAGTTTAGCAAAGCTTCAGGGTAAACTGGAAGGTTTCATAACAAAATTTTAGTTTGTATATTTAATAAAAGGCAATATGTTAGGAGTATCAAATTCTTTAAAGAGTATGAGAGATTTTTATCAAATACTGATACTATTCTTGCTCTATTTGTTTGCAGTATTTTCTTGTTTATATAACCATAAGTACATGTCAAATATGTTTCAGGAAAAAAAATATAGCTTCCATAGAAGTTAGATTACTGCATATATATGATCCTTGGGCCCATATAAGTATGAATAATGCTAGTGTATTCGGTCCAAGGGACGTTTATGTTACATACAGAGTATTTGTAGAACTGTTATTAATAAATTTGGCTTTTGCTCCTAATTCTATTTCTATATATCTAACAGGGTGGGAAAACTGTGAGTTTATTTTTAAAAGAATGAAAACTCAAAATAATCTAAACAATGAAAGTCAAAGCCAAAAGTCCTTTAATTCATTCTGAACTTCCTTTTCTGTAACTACCTCAGGAATTGGACTGTGTGGTCTAATTTTCTTCAAGTAAAGTGTTCGACCTCCAAGTTTAATGACCTTCAGAAAACCCCATTCTCTACTATTTTGTTTAGTATTCAATATTTACTGTCTTTAAATATTATAAACTTTGTTACAACAGGCACTTAGAAGCCAATCAATAAATAATCAAGTCACTGCACTCTCCAGAGTGTAAGAAACTCTTTCATTATTCACCAGCTTTCAGCTGAGTGGTAGTTTTCATAGCATTTCCTTAGAGACATTTGCCAGTAAAACTTGTTGATTTCTGCTGTTTTTGCAGAATAATTTTTTCTAATAGATATAAAATATGTTGCCTTCTATTCTTCTGTAAGTCATCTCTTAGTTCTTGTGCTCATTTAGCTTTTTTTTTTATTAGCAATTAAGAGTTCTCAAGAACTCAAGGGCAAGGATGAATCAGATTGAAATGGGAAAGGAGGAGAAAAACCAGACCACTATACTGAGTACAGATGTGAGAAAACAGTGATAGGAGTTATACAGCAGCTTGCTTTGCTGAGTAGACAAATATTGTCCTAGCTGTCACTAGTTATAATGGAAGAGTTGATATTTGGATTGAAGTAGCTTGGGGTACTTTTCAGATAACATTATTACCTCTGACTGAATTGAAAAATTAAATACAAAACATTTTAAATCACTCTTTATTTCCTCTAATATTCTTCACTAATTTGGAAGCTGGTAGCACAGCTAATCTGGCTGTTTTCTGTTTCCTGATCTCTCTCCTCCTTTGCACTACCTTCAGTGCTGATCTGATCTTCTGCCATGACATTTAAATGTGCTCAACCAGCAGAAAATCTCTGTGTTTCAGCTGGGTTAATTTGCTGCCAGATTGGTGCACTGAAATGCCTCAAAGATTCTACTGAATGTCAGCTCCAAGGAGAGGCAAAGTTCATATTTGGAAGCACTGGTGAAGGCAATGTCATGTCAGCTAGAAATCACTTTGATTTAGGCTACTGCATAACTGTAGGTTCAGTCCTGAATTTTGTGACCTCTGTTTGAAGCAATATTTTAGTCAAGTATAGCTCAAATTTTAAGCTCCAGTGGATAGGAACTGCCTTGTGCTGTGTATCTGTACAGGGCCTATTTGCACCTTAGTAGAGACTTCAGTTTGGTTGCAGTTTTTAAGATAACCAGAAGGTGCTAATCCAAAATAAAAACAATTAGGAAAATATGAAACATATGAAAATATGAAAACATGAAAAATAAAACAGAAAGGTTCAGAATTTCAGGACCCAGAGCAGCATTTTATTAACTTACTTAGTAGGAAAAGCAGGGATTTAAATGGAAATGCTGTTGCATCCTTTATTTCTGGTAGTTTTATTAAAAAGCAAAAATCAAACAAAAAGACTGCTGACAGGATTGTAAGATAATGGAAGATAACTGGACCCTGAATTCTTCTGCTATCTTTAACGCTGGTCCTAGAGTGCAATAAATGATTGCGGGTTTCTATATTAAGTCAAGCAGTGGAAACCCAGCCTGGAGTCATCCAGAAAACCCCAATTTTAGTTCCTAAAACAACAGTGCAGCTCTAGTATCTGTCTTTACCTACTGGAGGCTTTCGTAGTAAATGGTTCTAGAAATATATTTGTTAGTACAGAAAACTCCTTCTGTCACAGCCAGCATATTTTTGCTTTTGGTTGCTAGATTTTATAAGTGAACGACAAACCATTTAAAACAATATTTTCTGGTTTTCTAAGTTAGTAGCTAATGGTACTTGGGGAAAAAAAAAAGACTGTACTAAAAAAAAAGTTTCCTCAGATTTTTACATAAAGATAAGTCCTTCCCTCCAGCATCCAGGACATTTTGTATGAAAAGCATGCTCTCTGTAATGTAATAAATTAGATAGCTGTCCATAATCCTGTTCTGAAAAGGTCAGGTTGTAAAGTAACCTCATTCCATCACAGTTGGATGGAATCATTTGAGGCTAAATTAAACAATTAAAATCTGTTGAATCAATTGTCATATGTGCTGAATAATTCCATAACTGGCTTGAATATAATAAATATTTGGAAACCTTAATAATGCTTTCTGAACTTGTCACAGTACTCTTAAATGGGATGATTCAGATCCGGATAACATATTCAGATACATATTTTTTTCAAATCCTAATTCAAAGTGGATTTTTTTAACATCTCTTGTAATCTATATCGAATCATTTATCTTTTCATCGAATTTTGATTCTGCTTCTATAATACATAGCTATGTGTACAGTTATAGCTCTTCATTCTGACAGAACTACATAAAGTCTTTAAAATTGATTTAAAATATTTTTCAAATATCCAAACTGAGATTAGATAAATGAAGGGAAAATAAAACAATGTCTTCATAGTCATTCAGAGTTAACATGCATGCTCATGGTCCACAAAAATGGTTTCTTCTCTGAGAAGAATTCTTCTCTAAGAAGAATATATGAAAAGTGGAGATTAAAATGACCAAATACAAATCTTGAATAAAAAGAATACAGCCGCTTATTCAGTCAACCTTCGAAAGAGAGTTTCATAGCTCTTTTTGTGTCTTTTTTTCACCCTAAATTCAATCAATGCCATCTCTAGCAGAGAGAAAAATTACTTAATATTTTTTTGAAATATGACTTCAGGTTACAAGGTAGCTACAGTGGTATATGGGAGTCTTTGCCTGTAGGAAAACTTGCTGAAAGCTCATCATTTTATGAGTCAGATGATGAAGTTAGGATGAAATGACTAATGATTTATAGGGCAAGAAAGGATAGGCAGTGTCTTGCTTGTGAAGTTGCAGTACAGTAAAAGTTCTAGGAGGAGTTGCTTTTATTGTCTACTATTTCAAATCACGAAGAGGTGATTAAGCTGGTACACAGCTGTTTGGGCATGCATCTACTATTAATCACTGTAATATAAAATTTGGAACAAAATTTCTACAGTAAATATTTTCAAAATATGTTATTGTTTCCCTAGGTACATCACTTGTAACTGTAGAAGCTTATGAACAGAAATTAACAGGAGAAAGCATAAAATACAGCATCTTCAATGACAAAGAAAACATATTCTCCATACATCCCATCACAGGTACATTAATATAATTATTTAAATTTTTAAGTGTCTTTTGTTCCTTAAAGAGTGTGATCGGTCTGTGATGTATAGCAAGCTGCTACCACGGTTTTGAAATTTCCAGTGTGTATGCACATAAAAATATAACTTGTATATCATAAATTTAGACACCTTATAATGTGTGACTCCCCTTAAAATGAATAGAAATTAATAAAACCGGAGATGTGGAGAGACTGGCACCAGTGTAAACTTGATGTGGAAAGAAATTGCACAAGCACATACCTGTTTAAAATGCTTAGGTTTAATAAACTAGTGATCGCTGTATTTGGAGAGGCTCTGGATAAACTGTTGCTTCATGTTTAGAAATGAAAGTCTATCTTGTGTCTTATCACAAAACTACCAAAAAAAAAAAAAAAAGAAAAAAGAAAAATCCCTCTTTGGTGTAAATAAACCTTCCAAACATACCTAACAAAGGAAGCACTGGACCCTCGTTCAGTTTAATGGTTCAGGCCTTGAAATATCTGCGAACTTGTTCTCAGTTCTTTGAGCAATTGTAACTTCTTCAAAAAGTGTGTGTATCTGTAGTATCTTCTCCCTCACCAGCCCTGCCTCAAAAAAAAAAAAGTTGAAATAGTAGAGGGATTTTTCTCTTTTAATAGGCCAGGCTGTAAACTGGTCACAGGATGTTTGGCAAACATCAAAAACACTTTCTTCAAAAACATTAGTTGAATTCCCAAAGTACTGGATATCATGAATCTCCTTTTGGAACTTTTGAAGTGATGTGGTGAAGTGTGGGTATCAACGCTAGATGGCTTCTTACACTATCACAGGTTTGGGCTGTAGATACTCATGACGTGATTACTGAAAAGCTCATTGCAAAACTGAATTTGGTTTCTCATGAAATCAATGTGCAAATAAACTATGTTTAATGCTTAGATCTAACAAAGAGTTTTGATTTATCACTGTATTCCTTAGAATGTTGAAACAGTGACCGTAGATAGTTCTTAAGAAATTTTATGTTTATATGGAAATGCTGAGTTGTACCCATTCTCCATGTAACTTTCACTGATTCTTTTTGATAGAATAATAGTTTTACTGGGAAAGATGGAGTTTTAGTGTTTCAGCTGTTGGTCAGCCAAATATAGAGACTGAAACAGCTATTGCCTATTGGATGTGAATGTGGTACTTGCCTTTTGGAGCCACTCTTCAAAGGAGGGCCAAGAGACCCCCGAGACAGCTGTTTCACTGTCACACAGTCACGTCTCTTCCTGTCTGTCCCTCCAGAAGTAAATGCGCTTTGTTTTAGGAAATCAGCAGGTCGTAGCTGGTGAGGGAACTTAGGACACCCTAGATTTGTTTAGTAATAGCACGTGGAGGATGATGCAAGAAAGAAGTAGAGGAGACCACATTAATTAAAAATTTATAACTTGTGTTATATGTACATATAATATTATACTTTGTGGGTTTTTTTCCTGACTACATATCACATCTCAGTTTCTTTTAATAACCAGGTGTGATCACCATAAAAGAGCCCAAATTTCTTGATTATGAAGATAAGAATAAAGTACATCTTTTAGTGTTGGCTGAAAATAGCATGAATTCAGTGCTCGGTGAAGTGATGGTTTGGATACAAGATGTGAATGACAATGTACCTAAATTTGAGCAAAGCTATTATAAAGCATCAGTTTGGGAAGGGCAAATTCCTAAAACAGATATCATACAGGTAAGAGGACGTATGTCTTCACAGGCTTGTTTCTGTTAAAAAAAAAAAAGAAAAAAAAGAAAAAAAAAGGCAGGCCTGCTCTGCTTTGGACTGTCACTTTTTTTAAAAAATCAAGACTGGAACTCTTGATATTTCTGCTACTTTGCTTAGCTATCTAAACTAATTGTTGATTTTTTTTTCTAGCTTAGATTTCAAGTCATTCATTCAATTCTATCAGGTTGAAGAAGATTTTTTTTTGTTCTCTTACTAGATATGCAGCTTAATTTTAAATTCAATTATTTTATTTTCCATTTATCTTTTCAAGTAATTGAATATTATTCTTCAAAGGTATGGTTCTGGTTACTGGGTAATTTGGGTCATGCATTAGAGTGTCTATTTAAAAGGCTGCAGCACTAAAAAGAATATTTTCAGCTAATCAGACTAGGAGTAGAAACCTTGAGTCAAAACTGAGTGATCAATGTAAAATCTGATGCTTCAGGAGCAGCTTGTCTCAATTTAAAAGTGCAAACACTTCCTCTGAATGGGTCTATTCTCTAAAAGTGCTTCCAGCTGGCCAAGTTAGAGCAAAAGAAGACATCAGCTGGACTAGAAGAACACATAACTTCCTCAGCACACGTTCTTGCATTGCAACTCAGGTCATGGTGAGGGTCATATTAGGTACTGCATATATTTCTCCTCTAGAGAGCAAATAAATGGAAAGCTACAAATGCCTCAAGGGCAGAGTGATTAGGAAATGATGGACATTTTATTTAGAGAAACATATGTCCAGCAATCGGGAAAATCAAAAGGCAGTAAACCCAGATGTGCAGTCAAAAGTTTCTTATGGAATACATTCTATTATGTCTATTATATTTATTGAATCTGACTAGTTACCTCTGCTATGATTTCATTCCCATAGTTATTATAATGCTTGTTCAGCAACCAGAAAAGATGCAAAGAAGCCTCTTCAAAGAGTCAGAGGAATCTGAGAAACATGTCCACTGCTGCTAAAAGTTATTCTTTCAGATGCTTTTATAATTTGCTTTGCCCCTTTTACATTTCTTCATATTTTGAAAAGTAATTGATGAACTATCTCACGAAAGCTCTAAAAACCTTTGTAATTGATTAAACTTATGCTTTATCTATTTGTATTGCAGCAATACTTAAGGGCCAGTCATGGATATTTAATACAGTGCATTTTTATGTGCTAAAGAGAGGCAGGTTTGTATGAGCAACCATAGCAGTATAAACATGATCATGTTCAAGAACAGTCACCCCTAATGCTTTATGAAGCTGAATTTAAACTTATTCAAAAAATAAATTATGTGCATACCATTTCCATTCCTGAGCAGCTGGTGTGACCTCACATGACCTTACGTTTTGGGAGCCTATGTGGTTACGCGCTGGAGTCTGTGCAGCCGAGAGGAAAGTAACCAGATATAGAGGGTTGTAGTATGAGGCTTCTCTTTCTGAAACTGCATTCTGTCTTGTTGAATTAAGTCTTAGTTTTATTTCCAAACAGATATTTGCAACCGACCTTGACAGTGGGCTGAATGGAGAAACTGAATATTCAATTGTGTCTGGTAATGAAAATGGAGCATTCCTAATTGATTCATCACGAGGGATTTTAGCAACTAATACAATCCTAGATTATGAAAACACTTCATCTTACAGGTTTGTGTACAGAGGTCCTATAAAAAAGTATGCTCCTTTTCTTTGTTCTTCTTAATTAGAAATAGCTTACGTTACACATTTTACAATTTTCAGTTGTTTTCATCAAACTATAGATTCTGCATGCAAATCAGCCATCATCAGAAATAGCAATAAAGCTGTCCATTTGTATCGTGGATTCTTGGATGCTTCTCAAATTTAGAGGAAAAAGCATAGTTTTATTCCCTCAATTGCAGCACTTATTGATAAATGTGATCAAACTGATTCTTTATAAGGAAGATGACATTTCCTAGATTTTTATTTAGTAAGAACTACACAGGCATTCCCTACTATTTTTTATAACTGTTTTTTATAAATATGTAAAGGCAGAGAAAAATTACTCAAACCAAATGCAATACATAGGGACATGTTCTGTTCTTCAGTAAAATTTTGAGTTTTCTTTGCCATAATCTGATTCCTCCATAAGCAGTTTCCATCTATAAACTGTTTTCTCCTTGCTATTTGTTTTCTCCTGTTTTCTACAAAATTGTGAGTAAACATGATCAAGTGGACATGACTTTCTTTCTTTACAGCTCATGCCATAATTAGAAGTAGAAAGCTAACAAATTCTGACTCAATGATAAAGTAAGAGTATGATGATTTGTTAATGTAAACTTTTTGAATAATTTCTACAAAAAGTAAATTGCTGTATATGTGTTAGTAGAAAGCATGATTTTTTCCATACGGTTGTGGCATCAATTAAAGCATTTGCAAGTTTTCCTATCCTCCGGGGCCACAAATTTTTAATTATCCAATCAGAATTCCTATGAACCAGAATAACATTTAGAAAAATACGTCAAAGGGATCATCAGAATATGATTTTTTTTAAATATTAGTGTAATTTGATAATAGTATCGTAAAAGAACTATTTTAACTTAATATCCAATAACTTAATATTTTTCATTGTTTCATTGAATCAAAAACTAACTTTTAGTCATTTAAATAGCTTAACATATTTGGTTTGTAAATAGTTCTTTAAACTATTTTTTGGAATAAATCCTCCAAAGAATAGATGTTTGTTGTTAATGAAGCACTGAACATCTTCATGCCTCTGCTTTAACTGGGAACTTGATTTGATTCAGTATTTATTTTGGAATTTTATCATTCTAAATTAAAAGTTTGTTAGAGGAATCTGAAGCCTCATATCCCTTTTCTTTATTAGTGCTTTATTAATAAATCTGTGTACTACTATGTTAGGTGAAAAGAAACAAAAGAAACTTTTAGATGTTTTAGATGTTTTTATGTTTAATTTCAAAAGGATACTGTTGGTCCTTGCAAATTTGAAAAGAGTTGTTTGTTTTATCTAAATTGAACATTTTCATCCCCAGAAGTTCTAAGTCCTTTATAATAGGAGTTATAATAAAAGTGTTGACGGAACCTTAATTTTAATGCCTTGGTTGAGATGTTTTTATGATTTTTCTCCCCCTGAAACCTTAGAAAGTGATTATTTTTAGTAAAATATTTCCATATGTACCTTACCAATATTCATTCTAGACAAAATACACTTTCTGTATGGAATTTTACATGGTCACCAATTGAGTACTACTCTGTAATTCAAGTTATGTGTTCTGTTGATGTCAGAAACCACAGGGGCACCCAGAGCAGAGCTTGTGTGGTTCAGAATGGCAGAAGAATTCACAGCTGGAATTACAGCTTTGGTATTCCCTATTGTCCTGTGAATATGGGGAAAGTAATATCTGCTTGACATTTAGAGAAGGAACTATGACTTGGAAGAAAAAGCAAGAAACAAAGTACTCAAAGGATCTGCATGCAGGAAAGACCCAGAGAATATTATGTGGCATATGTATAGTTTTCAAAGCATTTAATAAAGATGACAGGTCTTGAACTGTATATACCTTCCTGTAGTCTGACTTTTTTATCAGTTCCTTTTCTAAAGGACTTATTGAGTTACATTTGTTTTCTAGATTCTTGCTGAATTTACTGTTTTGGAAGTTTTCATATTGTCTGATTTCATCTTCTTAATCTCCCTTTATAATCAATGAAGAAAGAGAGGTTCCTTCAAGGAACAGTTCAGCACTTAATTCAATTCCTGCTCTGAATTGCCTTATGGAGAGATTTCTCTATTTGAAAAAACACTTGCTTGTTCACTTAAACACCTCTACGTGATATGAAATTGGGTGACATGAGTACTTAGGAATACACTATGTTTTTGCTACAGAACCTCCTGGATGTTGGTCCAGCAAGACATAAAAAGAATAAAATCCCTGCCAATCATCACTGTAGAAGTAAGGATACAAATTTAGGAAGAGCAATGTGAAGAAAAAGAAACTACCCTATTTTTTCCCCATTTATATGTTTGGTGAATAGTTTTGTGATTTCTGACAGATGGTGGCAATTACAGCTTCCTCCCATTTGTAGGTTGGTTGTACAAGCTGCTGATAAAGGACATCCCAGACTTTCTGCTACGAGTGTTGTGTGGATACGAGTAGTGGATGTCAACGACAACGCTCCGATTGTCCAAGCTCTCAGCAAACTGGAAATTCCCGAAAGTAAGTGTAGTTGTACAGTTAAGTGTTACAGGACTAGATTTGTCAGACCACAGTACTGCTTTTGGTGACTCATGTGATCAAGAGGTTGTAGTAGAAAGCATAATTGATTCTATTAGTTTTGAAATACAGAAGAAAATTATGATCTGTTTTTGTTCTCGAAGGCATTCTTAATCTTTACACATTGTATACATGTTCTGAACAAGAACAGTTCAGAACAAAACCATAGGCAATTCAGAAAGAGAAAAGCAAACTCCCCAGAAATACATCTGAAATCTGTTCATTTGGGGCTTCAGTGCCAGGTCCTTCAGAGATCTTCCATATCTTTTTTTTTTTTTCTCTCATTTTTTTCTTAACTTAGTAATGACAAGAGATTGAATGTGAACCACGAATGCAGAATAGCTCTGATAATGCTGGCTACTTCCTTACGTTTCAGCCTAAGTACTTTTGGTTTAGGACATGGCTGTATAGTGCAATGTGCTGCAGGCTTCAAACCCCAAACATCCCCATGAAAACTGGTTTTGTATCTGGTAGCTCTAGTCTTTGTTATATGATCACTGATGGAGGCAAGGTGAGTTTGCGATTCCTGGTACTGTGAGGAAAAGCTGTCTGTATCCAATTTCTGAATCTCATGGGAGTACACTTGTTATTTTTAAGATTGTTGTACCTGGCTGAATATATCATTTCTAGTTGCCTTTTCTTGTTTTGAGAGGCTTTAGAAATGCAGTCAGAATTGGGATGAGGTGGGTGTATATGAAGAAATTCTCTACAGATTTCATAGCATGTCTAGATCTTGATTTTATTCTAAATGAATCCAAAATACACCGAAAAGTAATTAACACAGATTACATATATCTAAAATTTAGTATTTACAAAATTGATAAAATCTTCAAATGCACAACGTTTTTAGCTAAAGACTTATTTTGAAAATTATGATTTCAGATGTCCTGCCTGGTTTTACGGTGACTCAGGTGTCAGCAACAGATGCAGACTCAAGGCCAGCGCTTCAGTTTGGTTTTATTGAGGGTAATGGTCCTGGAATGAAGTTTGCTATCGATCAATATACTGGCCTAATCACCGTGGTAGAACCACTGGATTTTGAAGAGACTGCTGTGTATAAGTTGGCAATCATAGTTTCAGATTCCGTACATCAAACAGAAGCAGAGCTCACTGTCCTTGTTTTGGATGTCAACGATAACCCGCCGGTGTTTACTCAGGATTCATATCAGGTAGGAGTGTGGCAAATGGACTACAAACACCTCTGACGTCTTTCTGGGCGTGGTGATAAATAGTAGGAGTGCGAGTTTCTATGAATGCCTTAAAAATGTATTTATCACCACTGTAACTTGTAAATCGTCTTATAGCTGCACTACTCTTGCAGGAGGTGAGGGATATGAACGTCAATGTACCCAACATCTCCCACCAGACTGTGGAGCTCAAAAAGTTCAGATCTACATTTCTGGACAAAAGTTTTAGGTGCCAGACTGTTGTAGAAGTCAAGTTGTGCAAAAATACTTTTGCAAACGTTTCTCTGTTATTAAGGACCACTAAAATGACTTACAGGGATGGGCGCATATGTCATGTGAGGCTCCTAAGAACAGAGGTGGGCTGCCAAGAGCGTTCTACCCTGTGGGCTTTTTCTAAGGCTCAGCACATGTAGGGACCTAGGGCCAGGATAAGTGTTGGCAGACAGACTAAGCCTGGACCTGTGGCTGGAGAGGGGCTGCAGAGGGAGTGCCAAGGGAAGGGTGAGGTTCTTAGAGAATTGTTCCCCGAGGACTTGTTCATGCGGGCTGTCCTGTGGGGCTTGTGCCAAGGCTGCTGCGCAAGAGAGCTCAGAGCACGGGTTGGTCAGCAGGGAGAGGAGATGGAGAGGCCTGTAAGTACCATATGGGGGCAGTGGGGCTTTTCTTTGTGGTGCCTAGTGTAGGGACAAGAGGCAGAGGGAAACTCAGAAAATTCAAATTCAATTAGCAGTTCTTTGATTATAAGTGCCAGACAGATTTAATCCAGTCAAAACATTCTGCTTAGTAGGTAAGTCGCTACCTGTGAACATGTGCAGGAGCAGAGTTAGATAACTGTGGGACAGGCTGTGTGCACCTGTGACAATTCCAGGTGCCAGAGTTGGCAGGAATTGTGTGAATCACCTGCATACACTTTTAAGTGTAAATACCATTAAAGAGCATTTAAAAAGCACTGTAAATGCTCAAGCTTTTCCTTGGACTTGGTCTTAATTTTTTTTCAACCCACATATACGTCTGGTTTTGGAGAATAGTTTAGGGAAACATTTGTTCATGCAAGTTTTAGGACTTTTTGCGTAGATTGAAGCAGGCCTTAGAGGCAGATAATTAACTGATGTAAATCGGCATAGCTCTGTTGACTATGCTAATGTAAACCAGCTGAGCTTCTGGCTCTGCAATCCTGTTTTTTCATGTGTTGCTTGGACACTAAGATACACAGCTTATTTTTCATTCAATGATATGTAAAATTCCCTATTCATGGCCATGTAATTTTTACCATGTTAGTATCCTTTCACAAGTTTTAATATTTATCCTATATGTGGATAAATGTACATTAGTCTTTGTAATGATATGGTATAAACTAATACTTGAAGTTATGACAAAGGTAGCTGCTGTATCATTAATATTTTAAATGTAATTTATAAGGTGGGAGGCAATTTTGGTCGCAGAAATACTTTATCTTGTTTTCAAATAATGGAAGCTCTGAAGAAACATACACTATTAAATATTCCTTTTGTTAATATATTATTAATAAGAAGTACTCATAGATTCATTTATCTTGTTGTAATAATGAAACCTGAAGTAGATGGATTTTAATATTGTTTAAAGCTTACTCTAAATTTTAATCCTATTGTACACACTGCTTTCAATATCTTAGATGTTTACAGGTTTGTCCATGGAACAAAATGAGTAGGTGAAACTTTTTCCAAACCTGGGAACTGTGTTTTTTTTTAGTCAAATCAAATTAAAGATTTTTTATGTTCAAAAGCTTCTATGAAGCTTTATCAAGACTGTATATTTTTATCCAGCTTTATGGATATTTTTATCCAGCTGGATATTTTTATCCAGCTTTACTGTCCTTGTGCTCTGCCCTTTAGGTGAGCTTGCCGGAGCTCATTTCTGTGGATGCCGCTGTTCTGACAGTCTCTGCTGTGGATAGGGATTCGGAGTCTAATGGAATGATTTCCTACAAAATGCTTTCTTCCTCTGAGGGATTTTCTATTGATCCTGTGAATGGTGAGTCTGTTAATGTGGTTTGCTATTTCAGCTCACACAACGTAGATTGAAGGTTCATATTCCACCTCCTAATGTATTGCCACTGATTACCTGAGTTTCGCAATCTTTGGACATAAATATACCTTACGTCATGGCTAAGTACGCTGTTACATCTGAAGAACTGATGGCATCAGACTGGAGCTCTCGGTTTATCCCTCAACTGTCTATAGAGCTAGTCACGACATCCTAGAGATGCTATTCCTCTGACATGGTTTAAGAGAAGTGTTGTTGTAAGTTTTGCATTGTTTTGTGAAATTTCAGCTCATGCATTGAATTTCACGAAATTTAAGTCCATACTTACTACTTCTCAGTACAAGCTGAAGCAATCACGATGGAACTTCTCTACAGCTTGGGCTATCTGTTTTTAAGATTTGGACTATCCACTAGTGACTGTTTTTACCTATGATTAGAAAATTGTAACACAGCATTATCCTAAGCATTTACCTATAACACTACAACAATGAAGTAGAAATGAATGACTTCTGAACGTGTTCAGATAAGCAAGTTGGATGAAACCTATTTACCTAACTTACTCGCAAACCTGCCTAAGTAACAAACATGTCTATAATGGTGTTACTGGATAGCAAGACAGGAAAACTAATAGCAGTCAGTAATGAACTTTCAGAGAATAGCAGCCTCCAGTAATGAGCCTGTATTTCCTTAGCCTTATTTTGCTTTTTATTTTCTGCAGTTTATCTGTTTAATCTATTCGGAAGAGATATTTTTGCTAGACGAGTGCAGCATGTGTATTTGTACAGTACAATATGTGTGTTGTACCATTGCAGGTTGGCCCTTGGCTTTGCAGAATTAACTATGGCTTCATAAAATTACTTTTGCATATATGCAATCATTGCATTTTAATCATTTTCAAATATGACCAATTAGATTCATCTCATTGAATCACATTTGCTTGCCTTCACGAGTGTGTTTGTCTTTTATTAATTCTATTTTATTTTCAGGTTCAATTTTCACTACTAAGCCAGTGATACACCCGGGAAAGAATTCCACTTTTCGACTCCTTATAGAAGCTAAGGACAGTGGAAATCCTGCTTTAAGCACAGTTACGTCTGTAGAGATACAAATAGATGATGTAAATGACCATGCCCCTAGGTTCACGAGGGCAGTGTATAATCTCAGTGTGAGTGAGGATGCCTCAGTTGGAGAAAGAATCCTCACATTTTCAGCCATTGACTGTGACTGGGCACATGAAAATACGTATATTGAGTACTCTATTATTGATGGCAATGCTGATAATCTATTCTCTGTGGAAACAAGTCTTGTGGAATTAGAAACATCTTACAGACTTGTTGGCCATCTTGTTTTGAGCAATACCCTTGATAGGGAAACTGCTGCTTCTCACTATTTGGTCCTCCTTGCATCTGATCATGGAACACCTTCTTTAAATTCAACTGCTACTGTTCTAATAAATGTACAGGATGTTAATGATAATCCACCGCTTTTTGACAACCTGGAGTATCATATTCACGTCCGAGAAAGCATCGCTATAGGTAGCCATATCACTGAAGTTTCAGCAAATGACTGCGATGTAGGGGCTAACGCAGAGATCACTTATACGATCAGCTCCGGAAATGACAAGGGTCATTTTCGCTTGGATGGGAAAACAGGATCAGTGGATTTGATAAAAACTCTGAATTATGAAGATACTGTGAAGTTCACTTTGATTATCCAGGCCACAGATGGAGGAGCTGATGTAAAAAATGTGGCTTTTTCTGTTGTTCTTGTTAGTGTCCTAGATGACAATGATTATGCCCCACTGTTTTTGTTTCCCAGCCTGAACTGCGTGGTCAGTGAAAATCTGCCTACCTTTTCTTTTGTGTGCACTGTTAAGGCATTGGATTTTGATAAAGGTTCCTATGGACACATCACCTATTCCATCCAGTCTTCATGTATCACTCATCGTGATGCTCCTAGAGACCGGGACATGTTTTCCATCGACCCTATGACAGGAGATATTCATACAAAGCAAATGTTTGACTATGAAAGTCAGAATAGGTACTGTCTCATAATCCAAGCAAAAGACAGAGGTGACTTATTGGCTACAATTACAGTTCACATAGATATTGAGGGGAGAGATGAATTTCACCCAGTTTTTACTCAAGATCAGTATTTCTTTAATCTCCCTGAGAAAAATGAAGCAGGTCAGTTACTTGGCGAAGTGACAGCATCAGATAAGGATGGAGGGCTGGATGGAGTTGTTCATTATTCCTTGCTGAAATCTTCTCCATTCTTTTCTGTAAATCAAACCAGTGGTAATATTTATTTGACTCAAACTGTTCATAGGAAGAAAAATGGCAGCAAAAGGAAAGAAGACACCCTGGAGTTGTTGGTAAAAGCTCATAGTCCAAAAATTGACTCGAAGTTCACTGTGTGCACTGTTTTGGTAAATGTTTCTAATTCTCCTGAAAGTTATTCCGTGGGGTTTGCACACAGCCTGATTGTTACCATTTCGGTCTCCTTCATAGTATTGCTGCTTGCTGTCAGTCTGATTGCACTCATTCTGAGATATAAGCGAAAAGACACGACCAACCCTTGCGTGAGAAAAGCAGCAGCATCCTCATCGGCTGCTGATTTAAGTTTGGCTAGTGAAGATAAAATCCCCAAGGACTGCCAGAAAATCCAGAGTACTGAGAGCAGTATGCTACCCATGGGTACCATAGCAGAGTGGCTGAACTTAGCAGGAATCAGAGAGGAGGAGGATGTTGGTAATCCCTCTAGGCGTCCGGATTCCAGTGGCCATGATTCAGCTGAAGGGGAAACAGCGGAAGATGAGGAAATCAAAAGGATCAATGAACATCCTTGCAGAAAGAGAAATGGTTCACCTTTAAGTGAACGAGGCTCACAGATGCCAGATTCAGGAATTCCCAGAGAATCTGATCAACTATCCTGTCAGTCTGGAGAAACTGATGTTGTGGCTACCAGTCAAAGCTTGGAGAACATGCAGGCCCTTAAAGATGAATGTGGAGAAGAAGCCTGTGACATAGACTACGCAGTTAACAAAATATTATCTCAAACACTTAAGACAATGCAAACAAGAGAGAAAGACATAATGACAGACTTCACCAAAGAATATGTCTTGACCTCAAATATGCAGGACTGCCACTGTGATTCCCTTGCAACTCTTGTCAACCATGATGAAGATCTCAGAGGGAGTTGTAACCAGGATTATTTTTTCAGTTGGGAACCCAGATTTCAACCTCTTGCTTCAGTGTTTAGTGATATTGCAGAACTGAAGGATGAAAATGTACACATTCAGAGCTTTCTTAAGGAGAAGAAATCTAATTTCCCTCCTCCCTTGATAACATCAGTAGCTCAACCTGGCATAAGGACTGTGCCACCACGGATGCCAAATATAATCTCAGGACAAGCATTTACAAAATATGCCCGTTCTCCCCTTACTCATGATCTTGGATACCCTCCACCAACCATGACTCCCAGTTTTTCTCCTTCTCTCACTTTACTTACTGTGCAAACACCTGCCACTTCTCCAGTAATGTCTGATGGGAGAATGACGTCTCATCGGTCCAAGCCATGAACTTGCAACAGGGGAAGAAATTCATGTCTAGTTATTAACAGCTGGTAGTTTGTGGAAAAGCAGATGGCTCAAAATGCATTTTGCTATTCTTTAACAAGTAAAACAAGCCTGTCAGAGCTGTATCACAAGTAGACTATTTCTGTGAGCTGAAAAGGTACCTAGATAACATATCCACAAACTTTCTAGCTCCTTTTCTTCACAGAATGCACTGTAAGTCCATGAGGCCTCTCCTTTTTCAGCTCCCCCAAACTACAGTGCATCAAGCACAGACAGGTGTTTGATAACCAACTTGACAGATTCCACTGCTTCCTTTTTTTCTTCTTTTTTCATAACATATGTCAACCTCAATTTAATATTTTTACTGTGGAAAAATCTTCATTTGCATGCTGATGGGTTCTGACTTGTTCTATGTTTGTACTGAAAGCGTGTACTTGTGGGATGTGTAAATATGACAAGGTTGAGGATGGCCAAGAATAAAGGAGGGGTATCTAGCTGTAGCTGCCCAGACTTCCCCCACTTCAACACCTGCAGCCTATTAACCTGATGGGCCTGGTGCAGTTGCATCACCTGCAATGTCTCTCCCGTGGGCTTTATTAGATATCTTTGTGTTGTGGAATCCAACTTGGAAGTTTCTATGTATTTTTTTTCCTTCTTCTTCTTCCATCTTCAAGTGTTTATGCCTGAGAGTCGTGGTATTTGAATGATAACTGATCACTTACAGAGGTCCTTGGAAAACAGAATAACCAATGGTAAGATAAAAGCAAACTTCCTTTTTATTATTAGATCTATAATATATACCTATTATCTTTCTGTCATGTTATAGCAGTGGGTCTGGTCACCAGAAGGCTGCAGAGTAGGACAGTGTTACAATTCTGAAAGGCTTGTATGCCACCAGATCATTCTTTGGTCCTATGCTGAGTACATTGCTGCAAGACCAGATAATCTGGATTTGTTTTTTTATACATATATCGTACATATCATGTTTTGTGTATGTGTATATATCGAGATACATGCACATGCTTGTACTGCTGTGTGTGAATGTGTATCAAATCAATAAAACATAAAAAAATCATCTACAAGAAATCTGATTTCTCTTCATCGTATAGTTGAAAGTCCTTGATGGTTCTTTTGCATCACATATATTAAAAGGGGGATGTAGGGAGAGTCTAATGGGTGCCTGGGGGCCAATTACAGGCCAGATATGTGCAGCAGTAGGCATTGTACAGGTTGTAACAAGGAAGAAATGGCACACAGTGCTGTTAGAGTGACTGACCTTGGGGGATCGGTACCATGTGTGCAGTGGCAGATCTTTATTGGGTACAGCTTGAGGACTCGAGGACTCATAACCGGTCTTTGAAAGATTCTGATTTTAAGGCCGTGCCTGCCCTGTACTAACACGCAGCAAAATCCACACTATTACACAGGAGTGCTGCTTTTAAGCTGGCACATGATCTTTATACTACCGTGTGGTCCACAAAGCAGACCTAGCTTAGGAGTTTGTAGGGGTCAGCGAGTGTTACTGAGGAAAGAGATGAGAGAAAAGTTTAATGAGCCAAAAACCTGTGTCAGAAAAGTAGAAAGCGAAGAGATGTGCTCTTGCCAGTTCATTTCAGAACATGAGTGCCCGTGGCCTTTGTTTACATGTATTTACATGTTTACATGTGGATTGTTAGTTTGACCATCTGAGGCCTGGGCAATAAACATCTTTGGACACGTGCCTGGGAAAAGCAGAGCGTATTTTTACATTTTATATGGATACAGGATGCATACAGTGTTAAAAAAATTGAAGGCTAATTCGTTAACTTTCAAGTAACTTGTTCTGGTTTACTCTTAATGTTGTAATTATTTTTGCAGCTGACTGGCCAGTGTTAATTTTTGAAACACAGTTCGGTGAGAAACATATGCACATAAAAAGACACCACAATGTGATATCATAATGTTTGTGATGTTACAGCTTCAGGGGGTGTTTATGGTGCAAGAACCTGTTTTTGACTATATTTTTAGGTATAGTCAACTTCTTAGTTAATTCGAGTTTGGTTTCAGGGAGTCACAGTCCAGTGAAAGCTACTGCTATGAGGAGGAACAATAAACACATCCATGCTGTTGTAATAGAGTTCATCCTTGCAATGGATTATCAGTGGACGAGTACATAGCAAAACCGTTTGGTCTTTTGTATCAATTAGGATGTAGGAGTAGCTGGGGCCTCATGTCTCACAGAGTATAGAATAATGGATGAATAGCTTTTTCTTCACTAATACTGCTGTTGCAATTGAAATATTATTAACATTAGGAATCGTCAAAGCATTCAGTGCAAGACAAGGCCCTGAATATGTTTCTGTGTTTTGTAAGACTGGACATTTTTTATAGTTCTGCCTGAAAAGTGTAGCAAATCCTGTTCTCATTTCTATCTTCCTTTCTGTTCGAAATGTAGCTTGGTTTTGAGGCCTTTCTGAAGGGATTAAGTACAGTTTACTCCTGTTTACCAAGCATGTGAGATAACCACTACACGATACTTTGTACTTCTCTGAAGTCTTACAGTGATGTTTTCTTTATCTTTCTATGTATCTGCTTATTCTGTATCAGACAGGAAACGCCACTGAGCTGACATATTGTTCTGCTCATGGCTGAGCTTAAAAATGTGACTAGTGAAACAAGTGTCTGCAATGAATCATGTGTCTTTCTTTTAACCTTGCCATTTTTTCCCCTAAGTAAACAGCATAATTTCTATAATTTGCCGTGAGTTTAATATTAGCTTGCCTCGAACAGGCTATGTTACTTTGCAATTCTGCACACCAGTTTTAGCACTTTGGAGAAGATACAGAACTTGTTAGTGGAAAATCATATTAAGCTCAAAATACATAAGCTATAAAATAAAAGACAGTTGTCTGTTCTGGAATTTTGGCTGCCTGCCTTCTGGATTTGCTTTTTGGCAGCCTTGAAAACACTGGTGTAAATCAGTACCAAATGGATATCAAAATTCCATCTACCAGTAGTAATCATTAAATTGACATTCAAGCAGATTCCTATTCAAGGACAAAAGAATTCATATTCTTAGGGAATCTGTTGCTTGAAATTAAAAAAAAAAAAGTCTTCTATTTTAAAATGGTTCTATAACTACTTACCTGCATGCTTCCATATTTGGCCTATAGTTTATGTTCAGCTGAAGATAGGAATTATTCACAAAATAATTTTAGATAAAAATAGCTCGGATTAAAAATGAATCGATTTTTCCAAGTCTGTTTTACTGCTGCTTCCTAATATCATTTATATTTGATTGCCATCAAATCTTTGTTGTATATGTCACTTGCTTTGGCATGTAGCTTTCTGGAGAATTATGTTTGATTCTTCTTCCTTATTGCTAATACAACCATGTGCCAAACCTTTCTTTCAGAGAGCTATATGTCAAAGATGTGCTGCCCTTACAAAAATATTACTATGTGCTTTTACAGCTCATGGAGCCAAGGTCAGGTAACTATTTAGCTGACAGCTGTATGGAGGGGCACAAGAAATCCCTCTGCTGAGACAGTCTCCTCTTCCATGGCTCCTCATCCGTGCTGGCTACAGCTCCTTGAAAACTAGTCTGGAAGAATGTGGGGGAATCTTCATGGTGAGGGAGCTGGTGCTGATTTGCTGGTGTTCCCTAAGATCCTATAAAAATGCTAATTGGCATAGGCGGCAATTGTGGCTCTGTAATTGAATATACTGTCGTAGGAGGATTATAGTTAGATTTTGGCTTACTCTGCAAGTGAAAAGGCTTTGCAGCTTCTTACTCTTAGTTATGTTGTTGGCACAAGAAAAAAAAGCTCGCTATGGCAAAATGTGGCTTAGCTCACTGCTGCTGGTCTGGTTGGAATAACTAAGATGTTGCAACACCAAATCGTGTATACTTTTTGTGTGATGTTTTAAAAAAGCTGGAACAGACATGGATGTCTAGGCAAAGGAGAAGGGGCCTTATAGAAAGGAAAGCAGAGAATGTAACACCTCCTGGTTTAGACTGACGCTTTACATGGCTGCTAGGGCTATTCCTCATAAAATCTCAGATGTTTTTCTTTTAAAATGTATGGAACATAATAGAAGAGCATCTATAAAGAATACAGACATGCATCAGAGTAAGCTGGAATTGTGAAATGTTTTTATTTCTTGACACCTACAGTATACTTGAGCAATGTAGAAAATACCAAAGCCTTTAGTAGTAGTTGCAAGAAATTTCAAGAATCAAAGTTTCTGTCCCATTACTGTTATAAGTGTTTGACTGACCCAAACAAATCCTGTACCTGATCAAGCATTAGATGGCAAACCATATGCCTAAAAATGCAGCTGTCATGTAAAAAGACTGAAATGCCTCTCTGTGACATTCAAATATTTTGTTGAAAAACTTATCACAATGAGAAAATTCTAATTTCCAGAGTGTTAAATTCAAAATGGAGGATTGCAGCACTGTATGTTTAAAGCTGTCAGCCTTGTTCATGTCACGTAAATCATGTAAAAAGAATGTTACACCTAACACATGTTTGGAGCTTAAAATTTTTCCTGTCATTGCAGGCAGCTGAACTATAACTGTATGTAAACTGCACTTTAAAAAGTGTCAGGAATTTTAGAAAATGGCAGGTGAGTTGTAGATTATGACGGATCCTCAACTAACTGCAGTTATTATACTGAGAGCTACACTTAAGAATGACAGGAGTGAAATTATGCCCACTCCCGGTGAAGTCTGAGTTAGACTGCAATTGTTTATTTATATATCCACACATTTGGTTGAAAAGCTTCAAATCTGGAGTTCAGAAGAGTTATTAAAATGGTGTCAACAGCGGCATATTCAAAATAAGTTAGTAGCAAGTGAAGGCGGCTTGTATTGAACTCAAAAACACTTGTTTCAAGCCCAGTGCAGCTGGGTATAGACTGCATTCCAGCATCTTCCATTTAGCAAACTTTCAGGTTCATTTAATTTCAAAAGTTTTGAAAATACTAGATTCTGATCCAGCAACACTAACTTCCACTGATTTCAGTGAATCTTGAATAAAAAATGCACCTGGAAGGAATGGACAACATGTGTGTCTTGCTGGTACTGCAACCAGAGTCACTGGCAGTGGCGAGCAGGGTCTCTGCGGTGCAGGGGCTGTAAACCAGCAGGAAGGAGCATTTAAGAAAAAAAAAAAAAAAAGGAAATCAAGAGCCTGGAAAAGAGAGAAACCAGCATGGGGCAAAGGGAGGAATTGGAGGGGATGTTCCTCTGTGTTTCATAGTGATTGATGTGAGCCTTGCTTTATGTGCTTATTTTGGAGAGCTTGTTAGAGGAGTCTGAAAGGTTCTGCAAGAGAAAGATCATTTACCTTTTCTTCTCTCTTTTTTTTTTTTTTTTTCACTTTTATGTAAACCGCAGTCTTTCCTGCACAGAATGATCATGCCTTCAAATACTACTTCTCCACTCATGGATATCCGGTGAGCACTTTACCTGACATCAAGTGCTGAATAGAAGTAGTCTTCAAGATGATCTTAGCAACTCTAAGGACCCTGCTAATAGAGAAAGGTTGGGGGCTAGTTAGATTTTTTTTTCCTTTTTTTTTTTTTTTTTTTTTTTGAGGCAAGAGGTTTTTTTTTTTTTTTTTTTTTTTTTTTTTTCAAATTTGTTTTTAAGCTGCACACCACTTTTTAAGCTTTTGCATTCCACTGAGTTTTGGCATCTCTCTCACTGTAGTGGAGCATCTTGTGCCAACAACTGACCGCATATTCACTGGATGGAGATTGATTAGAAATTTCAGCAGTCTGTTCAATTCATTGGCAGCAGATTTGCAGAAATCTAGGGGCCCTACATGCAACTCTGTTGCTGGAAACCATATACTGTACTTGATCAATGATATGTTTGAACTTCCCCACTTTTCCTCCAGATTTTTTCCATATCTAGCTAAAATGTTCCAGAGTGCACAATTTTCATCCCTCATATGTTTCTTGTAACTTAGTTTTAATAACTGAAAATTGGGGATTCCAATCCTTAATCGGTTAAGGTGTGAAACCAAGATGTGAATGTTTTCTATTAAAAGAACGTTGTATGTTCCATCATTACAATTAGATATAAATAAGGGTTTAGCAATACAAAGCCTTCTCTTATGAACAATTTCTGGATGGAGTTCAATGAGGGTTTTTTGGGATTTCAAATAAATTGAGTTAAATAGTGATATTTATGCTATACAGACAGAAAACAACAGAGAAATGTGAATTCTGTAAGTAGTATAAAGATGAAATGATAGAGGACATCATGATATTTGAATTTTAAAATGTTAAACTCGAGTAAAAAGTGTATCCAGTTCATCTACCTGCTTTAGATGTTAACAGATTGTGAGGATCTTGCAATAGTCAAAACTTTTGCGAATGTACAAATCCTATCAGCTTCAGCTTTCCAAATTCTTCAGAGACTGTTTGCAACAACAGGCTTATCTATTTTTATTTAGTTAGTTAGTTATTCCAGAGATGTCAATTTGATGATTAGGTCAAACTAAGTTTCTCTTCTTCCTTCATACTCTATCATGGAATCTTTTGGTTTCTTCCCTTTTATTTGTGGAACTATCATACACTTACAGGTAATATATCTTTCAAGAATACTTGCAGTGGCATTATAAGGACTACATTAGGGAATCACTTGTGTCATATTGAAGAACTGAATATAATCTTTAACAAGTAAGCAAGACTCTGTCAGGTCTCTAGTCAAAGTTTTTCATACACCTGTTTATTTGAATTAAATGTTAATTCTCTAAGATTAGTGATGTGCCCTCTATTCTAAGAGTACATATATACATTAAAAATAAATATAAATATTTTTGGTTAAAGATTAAATGCCAGATATTGAGCCACACTATATATTCAGATTCTTAAATATGTTCTTTGCCTATCGATATATCTCTTAAATAGCTGAGAAATTTAAATGTTATAAGTAGAAAGCATCCACAGTGTTCATTTGTAAATAAAAGCAAAGTGTCGTCATAGATTTCTATTTAGATTCTAATCAGAATTCACATAATGCAGCTATAGGAAAAAATAGATTTTAGAGGAAAAGCTTAGGAAATTGTTAATGCAATCTTTTTGTACATGTGTCGTGGTATTGTCACAATATTAAAGTCTAGAGGTCTTTGGCTTGTAATACAAAGCTGATGAGGTGTTGTACATCTTGTAGTAAGTGCATTATTAGAATACATGAATGCAATATGTGAAGAGATGATGGTAAAAACATTATTTTCTGTGATACACCAAAATCTACACTGCTAGTAAGTTCAATAAAATGTTAGTGTTGAGATATATCAGATAACTAAGATATGACATAAAGAGACTACCCTATAAATACTGCATTTTCCAGACTGGTGTTAAATGAACCTACTGGTGATTTTGGACAAGCAGTGCAAATAACTATGATATTTAGGATACTGAGATTTGTACTGAATAAAATACCTACTACTGATACAAGTTGCATTTCTCAGCATGCATCACGTGATGATAGAATGCAGCATAGCAAATTCTCGAGTGCAGACAAAACAGGGCATGGAGTGTTCTGTAAAGAAGGGTGCATTTTAAAAGACAAACGTGTAAGGATTGCAAGATGTTGGTGAATAGACTGAAGAAAAGTACATACTGCCAAAGGTCCTCTGGTCGTAAATGGAGGAAAATAAATAGGACCACAGAAAATGAAGCAGAGATGAAAGATAATGTCCCATGGCTTAAAACTAAAGGGGTACATCACCATGATTTTCCGTAACGCTGGTGTTATTGTTGACCATGGGGCAAAAGTGGCAGACAGAATCGTAAGGGTGGGAAAAGTGACTACATAAGGTGAAAACATGCCTCAAAAATCTTAATGTGCTCAAATAAAGGGGAGAAGATAGTTCTTGTACCAAGATTGAGAACAACTGGTGTGTGTGTATGCGTGTATATAATTACACACACAATAGCATGGGTTGGATCTGAATAGTTTTGTCAAAGATGGTATAAGAGCACGCGGTTGGGAAATGCTGTAGTACTGCTGGTGGAGAAGGAGAAAATAAAATGACTCGTGCAACTCTTGACTGTTTAGTTACCTCTGTAGGTTTCAAATTAGCTCTGGATAAAATATCATGACATAGAGATGTAATAGTTTTGTTCACAGATTTCAAGGTACAGCCTAACATCTTTGAGGTACTAACTGTCTTTATAGACATAAAGCATTCAATAATATTGATGCATATGAACTTCTGAAAGGCATTTGACACCATGCCAAGTAAGAATTTATTACAGATTTACAATGTTATAGACTTACTGAAGAGTATATTGTCAGATACCTGAATGGTGTGGTGGACCGCACTACCAAAGAGACAACAAAGTTCTTTGGATTGTTTAATATTTTCCAATAGGAAGATTTTCCAGTGAGGGAAACAAGGTTAGGGCAGCTCTTCATCCATTTATAAGGGAAAATCTTGTGATTTTTTTTTTTTTCAAACTGCTAGTGATTATTTCTTGATATAACTTTCTCTGCTAGATTAAAGAGTATGTGAATTCCTGATAAAACAGCTCACTGTAATCAAATCAATTTTAATCTCTCTTCTCTTTTTTTTTAACCTACTAAACATGCTGAACTTTTCCAGAACTCACTCAATGAGTCATTTTCTCCAATACTTGAATAATTTTTATGACTTTCTTCTGTATATAATTTTTCAGCATCTTGAAATAGACTGAATCCAGTTGTTATTCCAATATTCCTAGGATTCCAAGAACTACTAAAACTTAACATTAGTAGACCTACTGCATTTGCAACAAATTCTTATTTGATACTTGAATGCGAAATATCCAGGCAATTAAATCAGTCGTATTCATCCGCGTATGTGTTCTTTAATCTTAGTAGTATTTTTCTGGTCCTTTTTTATTAATGATCTGGAAAAAGCTTATTAACCCTAAATAACAGGGTAGCATCTTTGTGTTTCTTCAAGAGTGTAAACCAGAAAGATATATGGAACACTTTTAAAATTGATACTATCTCACACAGTTGTATGAGAATAAAAAGAATTACCTTCATTTGCATTTGAAAAAGTTTGATAACTGTAAAAGTGAAGGTGCCAAGATAGAGGTGCTCAAGATAGTGATTATTGGCACAGACTTCTGTACTCTTAAAGAAACCTTAAGACAGACCTCTATTTAGTCCATTAGTCTATCTAGAATTGCTATTCCTTGATGTGAATTTTGGATCAATAGAGAGGTTTAAAAATTTGTTCAGGTATTCAAATATTTTAAAATATTTTGCTTGAATTTTTATCAATGTATTTTGAAATGTAATAGAGGTGATCACATGTAATAAATAATGTATGAACATTCGAAGGCAGGCATATTTTATTTTAGCTTCCAGTTTCATGAATCTACCTCTCTTTTTTTTTTTTTTCTGCTGCTTTATCTGCCCCACCTGCCCCGCTACCCTTTAATATCTCTTCCTGCCAAAATTGTTTTGGGAATTCAACCCAGATTAGGGAGTTATATCCAGATGACTGAAAGCACATTTTTTGGTTAAGTTACTGAAATCAACTCACTCCAATTTAGAGGTATGAAAAGAAGTAAGACGTATACCTGGAATATATATAAAGAATGTAACATTTCAAAATGTGGTCTGGAAAAGTATTGTATTTGGCCGAAGTGCCTTGTCTTCCAGGGAGTTATGTAGGTCATTTGACAATGTAGGTCATTGTCAAGTGACAATAAAGCCATCAAGAGTATCTTATGCCACAGTGTGCTCTGTAGAAGTTTGATATTTACAGCAGTTTATTCCTAAACTGTTTTAGTAAGTTTTAAAGTTTTATTGCTTCTATTTTTGTCTCTGCCTGTAAGGCTAAGATACATTAATGCTACAATTCCCACTACTAAGAATTCTGGTAGAGGCGAGGAACGTATAAATAATGCATTTAGAAACCTCTAAAAAAGATTTGCAGAACTTTTGACACAGTACTTAAAGATGAATATCTCATGATAAGCTGCAGTGAGTTATATTTTAACCATGGAAAGCTAGTTAGGAAGAGGTTCCTCACTTCTTAATTACATTAAATCTCCTGTTTGCAGCCTAGCAGCATCATGAGATGCTGAGCATTAAGATTATTAAGATTAGCTTTTATTACATTGGAGGAGGACAATTTTAAATGGGAAACTCATCATTTATTTGTGGAGATTTGACTGGATTTTTTTTAAAACAGCTGTTAGAAATAACTGAACTGGTTAGCATATTTAAAGTAACCCCTGCACAAGGATTAAAAGAGCAAATTGCAGGTGAGACCATCTAAGGTACATGATAAAATTCCATTTCATTAAATGTGCAAGTGCATTAGCTCAGCCAAGAAATCCTGCAACTTACCCAGGCTATCTGCATGTAGACCTCTGTGTAGAAAATCTATATTTCTATGTTCTATAAATGCATGGTCCTCCATGTCACATCATTTCCTTAACTGATTGCACAGAGATAATGTCACTAGAACTACTTTTGATGAAAAGGAAAAGCAGGGAAAGCAGTATTCAAGGGGAAAGAGACACTAGTGCAAGGAGAACAAGCAGGAAATCAGCCAGAAAAAAAACCTCTTATATTTCAGTCCACAGAATCCAAGCTGGTATTCCTAGAGGAAGTAGCACACTGGGTCTGAGCCCTGCAAACCATGTGCACAAGAATCTGCAGCTGGATTTCAGGTTCCCAGTAGCTGAAGGTCTAAAAACGTGATCTGTGACTTAAGGACTGAATTAGGTCATGAGAGGTTAGGTATCTGCATTTGAAATCTGAATGATTTTTTTTTTTGCCTTTTTGTGGCAATTTTGGAGTTGGAATTTGGAACTGCAAGCCCTGCAGGCTCTTTTTTTGTTTTATACGGGTTTTTGTTATTTTTATTTTTTTTTTTTTTTTTTTTTTTTTTTTTCTCCTATAGTTCTTCCTCTTGGTCAGGGTGCTGCAATGTGTTCCTAAACAAAAAAGATCCCTTCCTCAAACAGTGTTCAAGCCAAGGGCCCGTTTCTGTGATAGGACACAGAAAAGAGGAGTCTCACTACTTTTCTGATCACTCCTAACTTTTCAACTTCTTCGCATCATCCATAAGTTATCCCTATTCGCGATATTTGTAAATACGGAACTAAGCTTTAGCCATCTGGGAATAATTTAATTGAGTCCAAATCTCCCCAAGGGTTTCAGCAGGAATTCTCATACAGAATAGTTCTGTTATATACATAGAAAAGTGCTCACAACATGAAAATTACATCATTTTATGCATCACTCTGTAAGAAATTTATGGTCTTCATGATTTTCACAAAATTTATTACTCAGAAATCAAATAAGTCAGAAGCAACTTTAAAGAAAGCAGTCTAGCAGATTTAAGAGGAACAAGAGGAGAAGAGGGAGCCTTCTTGTGGGCAGAAATTGCCAGTGTTTGAAATGCATTTGAAAGCCTGTGTATAAATCCTGTTTCACGTTTGGATCTAGAAGATCTAGCTTAATGTAGCTTGGAGAATTTCAAGAATTCTCTGCTGGCTTTCACTAAGGAAAAGTAAATCTTCAACTTCTTTTATTTCCTCCTCCTTATTTTATTGTAGGCATTTTGAATGCTTTTCTCACTTTTTCGTCTTCCGATTCCTCAGTTTTGAAATATTTCAGCGCTATGAAAGCATTGTCAGTATTCAAGCTGTCCAAAAGAAAGGAGGGCTCTGTTACATTCCCGTAAATGTTAAATAGGAACTATAGTTTTCACAGTGTATAGGCAAAACTGAATGTGATTCAAGGAATAATTTTTTGCTTGATAGTGGCTGCAAAGAATAAACCTGGTGATCTAACAGGGGAAAGCTGGAGGCAAGACAAACAGATAAAATAGGAAGTGTGCTGAATGTTATCCCAAATTCTGTGGTTCTCAGATGGCTTGGCACAACAGTCAGGTTTCTTTTTTTGGTGAGGTCCCTGAATTGTAGCTCAAACTTTTAAGCCAGGTCCTATAATTTCTGTCTTTGGAATGTACTTTGTTCTCTGTGCGCTTCCTACTGTTAGGACCAACTTGAAAGTTTTGTGGGCTCAAACTCAACCCATCAAAATGAGAGAACCTGAGGATAACATTCTTATTCTGTATCTTGCACTTACAACCCTACCCACTTACTGTAAAACTATTTAACACATGATCAAAGCCTTTTTATGGCAAATGATAAAAATTAAAAATTAAACTAACGGAATTAGGAACAAAAGGTAACTTAGGGTTTCCAGCAGAAAAAAAATAGATTATATTACTGAAAGATTTAAAAACTAGCTTTTTCCACAACTTCTTTCTTGGCTATGCTAAGATACTTTAGAATATTCAAGTACTTCCTACACTGGTAGCTAGAGGTTGAGTAACCCAACATGAAAATATTTGGGGGATGTTTGGGAAAGAACACAAATGTTGCTCATGTTGTGCCAGATACTTAGAATATTTCAGTCTGGAATATTGTTAAAATTAATATTGAAAGTAGTTCTGCATGTTGAAAGGAATAGGACTTGTATTGTTTCTTTTCAGATTTATATCAACAGGTTTTGTCCAGTTACAGCTGCATCTTTGCAAACTGACTGTAATTTGTAAAGGAATCAAAAACTAAGATTTTATAGAATTTAGAGAATTTTCTTTTTCTACCTGATCTGCCCCAGGTAATCTGAGATAGCTTTTGAAGTAGTAAGAGTAATTCTAGCATCATGTTCTTGCATAATCTGAATTGTTTGCATGATATTACCCGGCAGCTTTTTGTATATTTTGTTTTCTCGAAGGGCTCAGAGCATGTCATCGCATGCTTTGAAGAAAGACAAAATAGATAAATGTATTAGATGAGCCCTTGAGGAAAAAGGACTGCACAATAAACATAAATCATATAAATAATTTTTAGAATTCATATTCCAGTATTTCCTGCTGGATAGTGTTTCCTGGCAAGGCAGAAATTCAAAGTAGTGATCTGTCACACATCATCCAAAGACTATAAAGTGTTTAAAAATAGGAAAAAGCACTATAATACTTTCAGAGGAGTCAGAGTGACGTTATCTTTCTTTACACTTGCCTTTATAAACACTGTCAAAAAAAGGATGCTGTTGTAATTAGTTTTGCAAGGAAATTATTCCAAGAATAAGAACCTTATCTTAAAGACCTGTAAAATGACATGGTGGAAACCACTTCATGTGAAACGCATATGAATGTCGGAAGTGAAGCCTTTCAGGCAGGGCAGGAACCATTACTTATGGAAAGAAAATGAAGATACGTGAATGAGTGTAGGTATAAAAGGATATCTCGCATAACGCCCAGGAGCCCTATTGGGTGAAGTCTGCCCTGTTCTCTGTTGCCTTTCTGGTATTCTGTAAATTCTTATGTTGTTTCAAGCAGAGCCAAGCCTTAAAAATGATTAGATATGGCCATCATTAAAGGGAATATTCACTATTCCAAATAACCTGATTTAGGCATTGGTTTATCAATTTTTAAGCCTTTGGCCCCTACTGAAGTTCTTGCCTGGTCTAAGTTTTCTGCACAGTGAATTCTTTACAGAGGCAATAGGTGCCTTTGAAGATGTACAGGTGGACAACCAGCTGTTTAACTTTGTTGTTGTTTCTTATTGACTTCAAAAGTAATCTAGCTAAGGTGACCCAGCCACTGGAGTCATTCATTTAAGGCCCCACTGAGTGCACAGAGAACCAATAGAAAACTTCAATTGCTTTTGCACAGTCAGGATTAATCCTGTTCCCTTGATCCACTGCTAGTGATAAGAAACAGTTAAAACAGTAACCTCAGAAATAAGAGGTATTAAGTG